>JAOYNC020045285.1:30603-73921 GCA_025802115.2 Bertia moriformis
CCACGCCTGCCAGGACTGCCACGCCGACCACGCCTGCCAGGACTGCCACGCCGACCACGCCTGCCAGGACTGCCACGGCTAAGACGAGTAAACGGAACCGGAAGGGTAAAAAGACCTTAACGACTGTGGGACCCACGGTGGCTAAGGTTGATTCGGACATGGAATTTCTAGACAGGCAGATTGCACTAAACAAGCAGCTTGCTGGCGCAAAACCCGCCGGGAATGATCAGACTAAGACGCAGGCCACCCAGAACAGGCCCCGGAACAGGACCCAAGCCGAGGCCACCACCACGTCGAGGAATGCCGATCATCCAGGGGTCCGTGTTGTATTTGTCGGCGCCGTCCCAACCGAACCAGCCCCGCCATCGAGAGACAACCCGAAAGTATGTACGTATGCCGCCTTAACAGGAAAAGATCCGGTAGACGCCCTGATCTTCACGAGCATATTCTATGGAATCCTTCAATTGAGCCCCATACCGTCAGATGAGATGCTCGCATCGCTGGCACGATTCGTGACTTGGGCAATTGCTACGTTCGCACCTACGACGATCGGCACATTCTTCGGACATTCGCTCACTAAAAAGCAACTTGCGCAGGCGCAGAATATGATCTGGAAAGATAACCCGAACCGTTATTCTGTCACATTCAGTGAGACAAACCCTCCCGAGTGGAAGGGCATCGTGCACGTAAAAGGTGGTGAACAGATACGCGACGTTGAGTTCTACATCGTCGCACCCGAGTTTGCGCATCAAATCAAGTTTTGAGCAGGCGGCGGGCGGGAGGATCGACGAGGTCGAGGGGCTCGTGATGGACAAAACATAGAGAGAGAGAGGAGACGTCGACCTGGCGTTGTCTTGTTGGAGGAGGTCATGGTCAACCAAGAAGGGCCCGTCGTGATGGACGAGGATCGGCCGGGCGGGGGGGGGCACGGCTGGAAGGCCCACAGTTGCGGTTTCGTAGTAGGTGGCAGGTACAGATAGATAGATCCGGTATCCGGAACGGGAGTGGGGACGGGCATGCTATTGTTAGTCGGGCGAGGCCGCCGAGGCAAGAGGAGAGAAAAACTAGGTAGCGTTATGCTGCGCCGAGTTCGGATGCCCCCCCCGCGTAATCTTGTTACAGGAGCGGGGGGCGTCGAATTGAGATATTTAGATTGGATTGCCGTCCCGCTGCTGCGTCACTACTAGGCCCAGGCCTGTTATGTTATTGCCCGGCCTCGCGAGGGGCCCTCTTCCCTTCTCCCCCGACCGAGCCCCCCCACCCGCCGAGTCCCAGTCGGACAAGTATCAAGACTTGTTGACCTTGGCCTCGTCGACTGTCAAGGGATCAGTGCGCTGCGGCCTACTTCTTGGACAAAGTGCCAAAGAGCAAGAGCAGAGCCGAGCAGTGGTGGCGACCTGACCTGAGAGTGGGCCGTGATGACAAGTAGCCGCCCGGCAGGAGGACCCGCCGTCCACTACTCAGCCAACACGGAAGGGAAAGGGGCAGAACAGAGCGGCCAAGAGACGGGTGGGCACGCGCGACCTGGCCTGACGTGCTTCCGATCCCACCGGTTCCCGGCCGCTGGCCCGCTGTGTTCGAGCTGGCAGAAAAGCTCCTGGGGATATTGGGTGGCTTGGTGTATGAGAAGTAGGGAAACCCCCATCAGTCGGTGGACAAGAAGCAGCGCTCGACAGGAGGACAGCTGGGCGCAGACGCCCCGTTGAGGCCTCCCCCGGGATCTCCACTGGGGCCGGGACGATGAAAGCAGGATTCACCTGCAGCGGCGGCGGCGGCCGCTGCCGCCGCCGCCGCTGCCACCTACACGACGCGGCCGAGCAGGGACGGGGCTGCCGTGAGTGATGGGCGGGGGATGCACGGATATCTGCTACTACCTACGCTACGCGGGAGAGTAAGGGACATGGCAGAGGCCGCCGAGTCATAGACGACGGGATGCACGACCGGGCCCACGTGGCGAGAAGATGAGCGCGCCCCCCCGCTCGGACGCGATCCGTCTCGGTGCGAGTGCGGCAGGCAGGCGGACCGGTCGGTCGGTCGCGGAACCGTTCCCGACCCTGTCGAGCATGCTCGTGGGTCTTGACCCGCACCGCCGCCCCGGGGGGTATGGGTTCTGGACTGGGGGACTGACGAGCTGGTAGCGGCGGATCATAGTTATGCCACAGTCGAGCAGACAGATGCAGTCGAGCAGATAGACAACACACGCACACATAGACAGAACGATACACAGATAGACACTGGCCCGCTACATCACGTCTCGTCACCACTTCTCTTCCTTCCCGGCTCAGCAGGCGGGTGCCATCCACCTCTGCGAACATGGATAACGTGATAACAATACATCATGCGCCCCCCCCCCCGCCGCACATGATCACACTACAAAACCGCAGCAAATCAAACTCCATCGCTGTTATTTCCGCCCCGGTCGCCATGACCTGGTCAGTTATCTACTCGCATGTCGTCCGCGCCATCGCCGGCCAGCGCCTACATTCATCTTCCACCTCCCATCCTGCATGATATCCCCGCCGCCTAGACGCCCAGCCTGCACATGATCAAACCAGCTCACTCAGAATCTGGGTTTAAAAGAGTCCCGAAATGGACCACAGCGCCCCCCACATCTTGCGTAGAAAAATGGAATTGACCCGTCATGCAATTACCAACTCTTCCAGTCCGGCAGAACAAACCCCCCCTCTGGACGACCGACCCTGCCTGCCTGCCCAACCCGGCTATTCTCCAAGCGCGATAGAAGGGGGTCAGGGGAGGATGAATCGAGGGACAAATAGGAAAATAGGATGATAGAAACGAAAAAGAAAGACACCGAATCCTCTCCGTTTTGATGCCGAGTAACGCCGTTCCAATGCCGGGACCGCGATGAGAATATGCTCGAAACCGCGGTCCAAAATACGATCGATAAACGGGTAAGGAAATGTACCGATATCGGTGACGTGGAAAAATTTGCTGGGCGGGGGGGTCGGGGGGGCAGGTGCTGGCCCAGATCAGTCACCGCCCCGAGGTGGCCGTGGCTGTGGCCGTGGCTGTGATGGCGACGCCGACACTGACGCCGACGCCGACGCCGTTGATGTTGCTGCTGTGTAATGTAGACCCTTCTCCTCTGCCGTCTCGGCTGGCCTGCTCTGCTTCCTTCCTGCGCTTTTCCAGTATGCCTCGATACATGGAGTTGAGCCTGTCGCCGGAAAGTTCCACGTTGGTCGCGACCGGCCATATCTCTGCCAGGATTTGCCTGGGCGGGAGGGGAATGATTAGCACGAGCTTTGCGAGGCAGCAGGAACAGCAGCAGCAGCAGTGGCAGTGGCAGGGGGATGAGCAAGACGAGCAAAAAACTCACCAGAATCGTTCTGGATATCTGGCTCCCCTGGCTCCCTCGGCCCGGGTGCTCCAAAATTGGTCCGAGAACACTCCAATCTTGAACAGTTCGTCGCCGAAGATGCGGGCTCGGTCCTTCTTGCCAGGAACCCTCTCAATCGTCGTCGACAGGATGGTCCGAACGTTGGGCCATATGGGCTTCATCAGGGACCACACTTCGGCATCCCGGTCCGGCTTCACATCCGCGCTGCTGGCCCGGCCCCGAACATCCACCGCCGCGCCCGCCCTGCTGCACAGGCGGTCGAACCGCCGGATGCAGTCCTGCCAGCGGCGCTGCTGTTCCACGGCCATGGATTGGCGACGATCCCGGTCTCTGCTGTCCCTGCGCTTGTTTCCGCCCGATGGGCCGTCGTCGTCGCGGCGCTCGCGCTTCCGCTTCTCGGCCCGCGATGAGTCGCGCTCGTCGCCACTGTGGCGGGGACTCGGCCGGCGCATCTCATCGACGCGACGGTACTTGGGGCTCCTATCGTCATCCGGCGCCGTCCGCTTTCTCTTGCCATCGGCTCGATGGGGGGCATCCCTGTCGTCGAAGCTGTCCCGGTGGCGGCGGTGTTGTTGATGGTCCGAGCCTCGCGGCTGGTGGTTGTGGTGATGGTTCTGGTGGTGATGCTGCTGCTGGCCGCCTGTTTTGGCCCCCTGCGGGGCCGGCGAATCTCTCACGCTGTCGCCCATTTTGGCCCGCCGACTTCCGTTGACAAGCGGCGGTGTCGCCTTGTGGGTCCGCGCCTGTGCCTCGGACTTGTGCGTCTTGGTCGTCGCCGGACCTGTGGGCTTGGCCTTGTGAGGGGTCTTGGCCGATTTCAGGGGCTCTGTCGAAGACTTGCTGTTGCTCATGTGCGATTTGTGGTTGGGTTTGGCCCGAGACGGCTGGGACGACGCCGCGGTCGAGTTGTTGTGTCGCGCCAGTATGGTGGACAGGAGAAAGTCGGCACGCCGGGTCAGATGGATCGCCCCCGGCGAGCTCGCCTTGTCGTCCTTGGACCGCTCCTCCTTCTTCTTGTTCTGGTTCTCCTCGAGGAAAAACTTGTCCCCGAGCGCGAGCTCGTTGTCGTCGCGGATCTGGGCCCAGGCGCCCCAGCCGTGCCGGTCGATGCCTACCAGAAGCATTGCGTCCTCTCGCGCACCCCACTCGACGCTATACGCCGGGTTCTTCCTGGCCTCAGGCACACGGAAGGTTCGAAAGTCGGCCTGGTGGGCCCGCAGCAGCTGGCGCAGCCCCCGGAGCTGGGCCGGTCGCTCCACCGCCGTGCCGGCGTTGACCTTCTTGACATCCCCAAAGTCGAACATGACGGCCTTGCGGTCTTTCTTGGCCGGCATCTTGCCGGTTCGCCTCTCCTCCTCGGCCAGGAGTTGGTCATTCACGCCGACGGCCTCGCGGGCCTGCCGCACGTAGTCGTCGAGGATGGCTTTGAGGAAGTCGCGGTCCCGGTCCTGGAGCCTGGCCTCGCGGACGAGCTCATCGCCGCGGTCGTCCATGTCGCCGTACCGGTTGAAGGCCCGGATCAGGTGGCGGGTCTCCTTCTCGGTGAGCTCTCGGCGGGGGTCTGCCTTCTTGGCCCGCGCCTCGGCATCCTCCCGCCGCTGCAGCTCCTCCCGCTCCCGCTTCTTGGCGGCTCGGCCTGCCCGCTCCGAGTTCTTCTTGCTGCTTCGGTGTCCGCCGCCGCCGCCGTTGTTGGTGCCATCTTTGCCACTGCGGCTGCCGCTCTTGGTTGGCACCGCGGCCGCCCGCCGGGGCGCGCTCTCGGCCTCGATCCGCTCGATGCACTCCCGCGTTTTGCGCTCGTCCTCCTCTTGCTGGATCAGGGCGAGGTGCTCGGCCGGGATGATCTGGTCCCACTCTAGGGTCAGGTCGTCGACCTTGACGTCGGTGTACTGCATGAAGTTGTCCCAGTCGATCCCGCCCGTGCTGAGGTTGATCTTATCGTCCAGCTTGGTCTTGGTCACCTCCGCGTTCTCCAGGATCGACTCAATGTCGAGCTGCTCCAGCCGAGCCTGGTTGCCGGTTTGCTCAAACATCTTCTGGGACCGCATCTTGAGGATGGCCTGAATGTCGTCGGACGAGGTGGGGCCGTCGACCTTGAGGCCCTTCTTGGTGAACTCCTCCCGGAAGGCATCGCCGTCGTCGGCGACGCCGGCCTGGATGGTGAGATACTCCAGCAGAAGCTTGTTCCGGGCCCGCTCCAGGACCTCCTCCTCGACCGTCTCCTTCGACACCAGCCGGTAGATGTTGACCGGCTTCTTCTGGCCGATCCGGTGGGCCCGGGCCATGGCCTGGAGGTCGGCCTGCGGGTTCCAGTCCGAGTCGAAGATGACGACGGTGTCGGCCGTCATCAGGTTGATCCCGAGCCCGCCCGCCCGAGTGGACAGCAGGAAGCAAAAGTCCTCGCTGTCGGGGGCGTTGAAGTGCTCCATCGCCTTGCGGCGCTGGGCCGCGCCGACGGTGCCGTCGAGCCGCTGGAACTTGTAGCCGCGGAACGACATGTAGTCGCCGAGGATGTGGAGCATGTTGACCATCTGGCTGAAGATGAGGACCCGGTGCCCGTCCCGCTTCAGCTTGGTCAGGAGCTGGTCCAGGAGCATCATCTTGCCGCTGCTGGTGATGAGGCCCTTGATCTGGTCCTCGCGCCGGACGCTGCCGGCGAGGACCCGGTCCTCGACCCCGTCCAGCATGTACGCGTGGTTGCTCACTTTCTTCAGCTCCATCATGATGTTGAGCAGCGAGTTCTTGTGCCCGTTGGTGGCGTCGCAGAGGGCGGCGTAGTTGCGGGTCAGGATGTTCTTGTAGTACTCGACCTGGATGTCGGCCAGCTCGACCCGGATGATCTTCTCCGTCTTGGGGGGCAGGTCCGACTCCACCGTCTCCTTGGTGCGGCGCAGGATGTAGGGGAAGATGACGTCGTGAAGGCGCGACAGCTTCTTCTGCGCGTCCTCGCCCGACATGGTCTCAATGTCCTCGTCGATGGTGACCTTGCCCGGATTGAGGAAATCGAGCAAGGCCGCGAGCTCGGACAGGTTGTTCTGGATCGGGGTGCCGGTGATCAGCATTTTGCACGGGACCCCGAAGCTGAAGAGCTTGGCGTAGAGCTGGGAATCCCGGTTCTTGAGCCGGTGGGCCTCGTCCACGGCCAGGGCCTGCCACTTGATGGTCCGCAGAAAGTCAGCGTCGGCGAGGATGTACTCGTACGTGGTGATGAGCACGTTGAACCTCGGCTTCTTCACGTTGCCGCCCACCAGCAGCTCGTTCTCGCGGATGATGTTCCGGGCCGCCTCGTTGCCGATGTAGACCACGTAGTTGAGGTCGGGCGTCCAGTTGCTGAACGTGTCGGCCCACGCGCTGATCACGCTGAGCGGGGCCACCACGAGGAAGGGGCCCTGCTGGTCGCGGTCGTTGCGCAGCCAGCTGAGGAAGGAGACGGTCTGGACGGTCTTGCCGAGGCCCATCTCGTCCGCCAGGATCACGTTGTTGGACCGGGTCCAGTTGAGGCAGAGGAAGTTGAGGCCGCGGAGCTGGAAGGACCGGAGCTCGCCAAACTTGATGTATTCCGGCTGCTTGTCCAGGAACTTCATCTTGGACCGGGTGTCCGGGTTCGACTCCCGCCGGTCCGACACGCACGACTGGGGCCGGTTCAGGAACTCGTCCATCTTGTCCTGGAACTCGGCCCCGATCGCGGCCGCCTCCTCCCACGTGCACTCGTCGTAGTTGAGGCCTTTCCACTTGACAAAGTACTCGGGGTCGTATTCGCCGTCCCGAACGGCGACGACCCGCTCGACCTTGGTGTACTCCTCCATTGCCTCGGCTTCGCGCTCGCGATCGATCAGGTACTGCTCCCGGGACTCGGGCGTGACGTCGTGGTCGAACTGGATCCGGATCTCGTTCTCGATGATTTTCCGGTAGTAGTTCTCGGCCTTGCGGGCGCCGCGGAAGTCCTTGATCTCGTCGTGGGCGTGCCAGGTGTTGTGCAGATGGGACCTTCCGCGCCATTTGATGTAGTAGTCAAAGTCATCGCGGTCGAGATCGTCGGCCAGGTCCATCCCGCCCCGCACCCGGTGGAGGAGGACGCGCTCGATGTAGGGAGAATCGTCGACCACGTCCTCGGCGGTGCAGGCGGGTGTGCCGTCGTCATCCTCGTCGTCGATGTCGCTCTCCTGGTAGCCGCCCTCCTGGACGGCCTGGGCGGCGCGGCGGTTGGACCACCGCTTCGGCTGGTACAGGATCGCGGCCGGCTGCTGGATCGATCTCTTTAGGCGGCGCCCGGTCTTGGCGAAGCTCCTGGCGCGACCTCCGCCGTACGTGTCCGAGTCGGAATCGGCGGCAGGCGTGTGCATGACCGGAGTGCCCCGTTTGGAGGCTGGGGATGGGGGCTCCCGGTCAGGTTTGCATGCGGCCAGAAAGGGGGGCAGATCGGGAAAGGAGGAGGGAAAAGGGGGGTACGAACAGGATCGCGACATGTCGGGGCATCTTCTCTTGGCCGGCTTTCGGGTGTGGACGCGGTCGGAATCCGACTCTTGATCAGAGTCTGAATCGATCTGTGTGGGAGACAGGTTAGAGGAAGAAGAGATTGGCGTCGCGGGTGGGGATCGGGCTATCGGAGGCAGGCGTACGATTCTTCGCTGCTGGATCGCAGCTCGGGTCTGCGGAGGCGGGGGCAGAGTTAGCAAACGGAGCGAGGTGGCGACGTGACAGCGAGACGGCGCCGTGACCGGCACGACTGGTCGGGGTAGCCTACGCTGCGACGGAGGCCGTAGAGCTCGGGATTTGCCTGGATGTATTCATCCTCGGCCGCGCCCTTCTTCCGCTTGGGCGCGCGTCCGTCTTCGCGGGGGCTATCCAGGGATTCATCCGCCGACTCATCCGTCTGCTCCGCGACGGCCGCGTCTTGGCCCAGGTCGAAGTTGTCGTCGTCGGACGCGTTCCCGTCAGCAGAGTCGTCACTGTCTTCGAGGCCGTCAATCAGCTGCTGCGAGTCGTCGTCGTCGGCGTCGGCGCCGGCGCCGGCCGCGTCAGCAGAGTCGTCATCCTCCTCTTCTTCTTCCGGTTCCAGATCCTCTTCTGCGACACCGGACTCGGGCGATGACGGATGCGATGGGGACAGCGACCCGTAGTGGTTTGCGCCGGCGTAGATCTCGGAGAGGTCGCTCTCACTGGCAGGGTCGACATCAGGCTCGGGCTGGCCCGACGGCGAGGCAATGTTGTCGGGCGTGTCCGACTCGGAGGGCAGAGACATGGTGACGGGGTGGGGAGGTGGGGGAAGATGGGGCGTTTGGGTGGAGTGACAAGGAAGCTAGGAAGCTAAGCATATGAGGTCGGGCCTACGGGCGATGGAAACAGGCAGTTAGCGATGGGAGCAGGACAGGCACGGACTCGGCGACTGTCAGGGCATGGCGAGGGCCGGTTCGCGACCCGGGATCATCAAGAACGGACGCGGTCCGGGCCCGACGCGGTATCGAAGTGGGGGTTGTCGCATCTCGGGGCCGTCCAAGTCACAGGCGCAAGACGGCGGGACGACGAGGACAGGAATTGTGGAGGCTGGGTGGGCCGGGGCGCGCTGAGGAGGGGATGGATGGATTGCGACGACGGTCCACCATCGGTTTTAACATCCTCGAGGGCCTCGAGGGCACCAGACATGGTCGCAGAGGCCAATATCATCGCGTGGCTAGGCCCGCGCCGAACCGGTCTTGGATGCGTGGCGGCCAAAGACAGCGGGACCGAGCCGCAAACACGACAGCCAAGGATGCTCCCGCATGTACTCACAGCTTCATGAATGATTAGACCGGGTCACTCGAGTGTTCCAAGGATCAAAATTTAGATCGTCTCGAAGCGATGTCGGGCCCGATCGCGGGTGGCGAGGGGGGGGTGGCTAGGAGGGGAAGGGTGTTGAGGGTAAAAGTGTCGGGGGGTGATGGAGAAGCACGGCAGCCAGAGGGTGGGAAAATCGCTGGAGAGGTTGGAAGAAAAGTGGGCAGCAAATGGGCACGGACAGGGTCCCGGTTAGGCGGGTGGTCAGTGGGAACCCGCTTTTTCCGAAGCGCCGATTTTGCTCTTCTGACTAAGCAGGGAGCCCTACTTCATTCTTCGTCGAGTTGAATAGGTGGACAATGAAGGCTGATTGATTGTTTATTATTGACCTCGAGCAGCGCCTTGGATCGCAGGGAGTCTCCAACCATACTCGGAACCATGCATCATATCTTGTTCGCAACGGCATCTGCGGATTCCGCCCTCGGTTGATGTGAATGCACCACCGACCCTGCCTCTATCATTGCGCGCCCTCCCACTCTGATAAGCAACATGCCACCTACCAAGCCGAACACTTGAGAGATGGGGAGTTGCGCCCGATATAAAACGGACGAGGTAATGGTAAATTTACTATAGTCTGGTTGAATATCATGTCATCATCGTGACTCTCGCGATGCCATCATCGCGACTCGTGGTGCCATCATCCTCACTCTCAAGTCCACTTCTCTAGCGGGAACCCGCTGTTCGGCTCCAACTTTTCCGAGTCGTGAAACATGTACCTGCTCTCTGGAGGGATCGATAAGATGTCACTCTCTGCTACTGCTGCGGGATAAATCCATGATTCCACCACGATCTGATCCTGCGAGCCAGTCCCGCGAGCTTCACAAGGGTCCATTCGGCAGCGCGAGATGCTGGTGTCAGCTTTTCTCTCTTCTGCAGTCGAAAAGTAAACCCCCCGCAGATTGCCTTCAGAACGCCGGATTAAACGCGACCCGGATCCAGCCAGGTAGATGAAGCAGGTTAGAGACCCAACCCCCCAAAGATTCGGGATCGGGATCGGATTCAGTCAGAATAATTGACAAGCTGAAAATGAGGCCACGGAGCGGCTGCCGTTGCGGAGTTCAGCCAGCCACAGCCATGCAGCCACGGCGGATTGTCATTTCCTGCGCTATTACTGGCCCAGCCGGCTCAGCCACCACAAACCTTGTCCCCGCTGTGACCAGCCCAGCGTAGCCCCTCCATTGCCGGTCGGCGAAAATTTATTATCGACCAGAGAATTGCACCTTTTTCCCTCCCTGACTGAATCGACCAGGCTGTTGCCTACCAGATCCGAAGCCATGGCCGACAAGCTCACGCGTATAGCTATCGTGAACAGCGACAAGGTCTGATCCCCCATTTATCTCCGGCCAGAAACAGACGACTGACTCCACACCCAAACTGATTTCCCCCTCAACAGTGTAAACCAAAGGTATTGTACCCATCCGGCGCTCTCGGCACTGCCGACCGATCCCCAGCTTCCGACCTGCGGCTGACCGGCATGACTAGAAATGCCGTCAGGAATGCAAAAAGTCGTGCCCTGTCGTCCGGTCCGGCAAACTCTGCAGTTCGTCTCTCTCTACCCCGATTGCGAGAACGACCCGGCTGACCTCGACTAGTCGAGGTCAGCAACGAGTCGAAACTGGCATTCATCTCCGAGTCTCTCTGCATCGGATGTGGAATCTGTCCAAAGAAATGTCCCTTCGACGCCATCACGATCATCAACCTGCCGACCAACCTCGAGACCCAGGTGACGCACCGCTATGGCCCCAACTCTTTCAAGCTCCATCGACTGCCCATGCCGAGGCCGGGCCAGGTCCTCGGCCTCGTGGGATCGAACGGAACCGGCAAGAGCACTGCGGTGAAGATCCTGGGCGGAAAAATGAAGCCAAACTTGTGATTTTCAACCCACCCCACGCCCCCTGTCTGCCCAGTCCGCCCAGTCCGCCGCGTGGGAGTGCTGCTGACACGGAGGGCATTCGTGCGAACAGGGGCAGGTTCGAGAACCCCCCCGATTGGGAGGAGGTCATCAAGTACTTCCGTGGATCCGAGCTACAGAGTAAGGGAGGGGCATGCCGGCAGATGCAGGCAGCGGGGAGAGCCGATGCTGATACTCGACCAGACTACTTCACAAAGCTCCTCGAGGATGACCTCAAGTCTATAATCAAGCCCCAATACGTCGATCAGATCCCCAGGGCTGTCAAGAAGCCGGACAGGACAGTCAGAGGCCTGCTTCAGTCCAGCGCAAACCTCGGAAACCTCCAGGAGGTTTGCGATATCCTCGGTATTTGAATGCTCCGTCCGGCCTCGTCCCCCGCGCTGATCCCTTGCCTGAACTTTCTGACTGGAGCGGCGGCACAGAGCTCAACCATATCATGGATCGTGACATTTCTCAGCTCTCCGGAGGCGAGCTCCAGCGATTCGGTCCGCTACATCCCACCCGGCCCATCCCACCTGTCGCATGCCGAGTCACGCTGACTGAGGCTTGGTGCATGCAGCTATCGGGACAGTGTGTGCCCAGAAGGCGGATATCTACATGTTCGATGAGCCGTCCAGCTGTAAGTTTCAGACTACCGACTCCCCCTGCCAAGAGGCTCCACAAAGTGATGATTTCTGACCGACGTGGCCTAGACCTGGACGTCCGCCAGAGACTGTCGGCTGGCCGGACGATTCGGTCTTTGCTCACCTCTTCGAACTACGTGATTGGTGAGATAGATAAATCACCTTGTCGCCAAATCTCCTGCCTGCTGCCTGGTCGGCCGTGATATCTGACTGACTTGCAACCGCAGTGGTGGAACATGACTTGAGGTAGGCCCATCTGTCATCAATGTTGGCCTGGAGTGCCATGTCAGCTAAGCAAGCCCCCCCCTCCCGCGCTCTTACAGTATATTGGACTTCATGTCCGACTACACATCTATCCTTTACGGAAAGCCGGCGGTGTATGGGGTCGTCACGCTGCCCTACTCGGTGCGCGAGGGGATCAACGTCTTCCTGGATGGCATGATCCCCACCGAGAACCTGCGCTTCCGGGAGGAGTCTCTGACTTTCCGGATCGCCGAGGGCACCGAGGACTTGATCAACGACAAAACCCGTACGTTCTCGTATCCGAAGATGGAGAAGACCCTCGGCAGCTTCCGGCTCCGGATCGACTCGGGCCGGTTCTCCGACAGCGAGATTATTGTGATGATGGGTGAGAACGGGACCGGCAAGACAACGTTCTGTCGCATGCTTGCCGGCGTCCTCCAGCCGGATGGGAACCAGCGCGTGCCCGAGATGAAGATCAGCATGAAGCCCCAGACCATCACGCCCAAGTTCCAGGGCTCGGTCCGGCAGCTCTTCTTCAAGAAGATAAAGGTCAGGCCTGCCGGACCACAATACTCCCCACGCCGCACATCTGACACATAATGTGTAGGCCAGCTGGTTGAGCCCTCAGTTTCAGACAGATGGTGAGTCTGCTCTCGGGATGCATCTTGAATGAAGAAAAATTCACCCCCCCCTCGCTCCGCCCTGCCCCTGAAATGACCGGATGCTGACCCAATATTCATAGTGGTCAAGCCCCTGCACCTGGAGGACTGTAAGTAGCAGAGAACGGGGTCCCGGCCAAGTCTGGGTTGGGTCACAGTCCTCCTGACCCGGGTTACAGTTATCGACCAAGACGTGCAGAATCTCTCGGGCGGTGAATTGCAGCGCGTCGCTATTGTGCTGGCCCTCGGTGTCCCGGCCGACATCTACCTGATCGACGAGCCAAGCGCGGTAAGTTGGCCGCAATCTCGGATCGGTCGTGGGACTCTGGAGAGCGATTCATCATGGGGCCGGCCGAATACTAACCAGACCTGCCTGACTGCCTCGGTGCGCATTTTCTAGTACCTCGACTCGGAGCAGCGTATCATGGCCTCCAAAGTGATCAAGCGCTACATCATGCACACGAAAAAGACGGCCTTTGTTGTCGAGCATGACTTCATCATGGCCACTTACCTCGCCGACCGGGTCATCGTCTTCGACGGCAATCCCGGCATCGACGCGCACGCGAACCCGCCCGAGTCCCTGCTCACGGGCTGCAACTCCTTCCTGAAGAATCTCGACGTCACCTTCCGGCGCGACCCGACCAACTTCCGGCCGAGAATCAACAAGGCCAGCTCGCAGCTTGATCGAGAGCAGAAGCTGAGCGGCAACTACGTGAGTACTCTTGTTTGCTGGGGAGGCGCGGAGGCGGGACCGAAACAGGTGGGCGTGTGGTTCTGACGCCGAGGCCGCCATGGTCACAGTTCTTCCTCGAGGAGCCCCCCACGGCTGTAAGTGAAACGAAGCCCAAGAGCAGCTAAGGGCGATCATCGCGAGACATGGGGAGACGGCCCTCGGGGCGCCCCAGGGGAGGATGCTGGCAATGATCGGGCCACGGGCGGCAGCGGCGCCACAGTAGGCCAGGAGAGCAGCGGGCTGGCCGATGAAGGGGAGGATGACCCGGACGACGATGACAGGGGGGCCCGCGTCAATCCACACACGGCTGCCGGCTGCCGTCTGTGATTCGGCGCGTCGTCTGATGCGGCGCGAGGGCTGCCGCTTCTAACTACCGCTGTATACCCAACTGCGCTCTTCTTCCCGCCCAGCAGTGCTTCCTCGAGACGAGGGATCACGAGACAGATATCGTATTCATGGATGTGCCACAGCGCAGCGTATCTCGTCTCCTCGGTGCGGGGTGGGATACGGTACGTACCGAATCTGACTTGACCTGGTTCACCACAAAAAGACACTGGCTGGCCTTGGGATGGCGACTGGACGTGAGGGCGGCCTTGATAGAGGTAATCGGGTTATTTGTCAGTCAGATAAAGGAGAGGCGCGATGACTGCTGGCTGCTCGTTCCCTGCTCTCCCATGAGTTGTGTCAGGCCCGGGTTTTGGTTGCTCATCGCCTGGCAAGCGGACGCTGGCTGTGCGGGGTGGCGGCTGCAGTCACATCAAGGGGGGAGGATGGTGTCAGTCATCTCCGACGCCAGGAGCCAGGATGGGCGCGTGTGCCCTCGAGCAGGTCAATTAGGCGGGCCGTCGGCCGTCACCCGGCAAGTCAGTATTCTGCGGGGGGGGGGGGCGAGGCGGCGAGGGGGACGGCGAAGCCGAGGCCGAGGGCCGGTAGGGCTAAAATGATGAAGAATCAATCCCGGCGCGCCACTGCATGCTGGCCAAGACCATGATTTCCCCCGTCGGGGCACGAACACGCAACTTACAAGGGGTATGCGGCGGTGAGCATTCGTGGCCATTCGTGGCAGGCGGTTGGGGGGGGATGTAGTCAGTCGGTTTCGAGACCTTCCCAAGTGGCCGGAGCTGATCCGCGTCTTTCACGTTGATTTTTACGGAAAATCTAGCTTTCCTGAGCAGAGTCGCGAGGGATGAACGCTTCAGGATGATACATACATACGAATCATATCTTGCAGCTATCTCCACCAGTCTCCACTCCGCCTGTAACGACTCGCAGAGTGCCTCTCGATTCATGCCCCGGTATATCAGTCGGAAGACGCTAGATGGCGGGGATGGCTGCGGTATTCGTGCTGAAGCAGCAAGAGCGACGAGAGAGGGAGAAGGGGGGAGGAACATGTACCTATCATGGTCATCTTCTCCCCGCGCAAACCCAGTCCCGCCGTCTCTCCCCCTCCTACCCACCCACAGGAACGACAGGTACGTACTCGGATGCCAAGGGCCAAAGTCCCCCGAATCTCTCCATCTCCTCGATCAATTTCGCAATTTCGCTCTCCTCCCGGTTTGAAAACCAAGCACCTCGGAACAAGGGTAGATAACCAAGCACCTCGGAACAAGGGTGGAACTCAAACTCCACTCCCACCTCCACCCTCACGACAAAAGTAAAAAAAGCGGGTGCGGCACCGGTCCGGCAGCTGGCTAATCCTCCTCAATCTCGCCCTCCTCGCTGCCAGAGTGGACATCTTTGGCCGGCTCGGCCGCGGGCGACGCAGTCTTGCTCTTAGTTTTCGAAGGCACGGTGGTATGGCCCGAGGAGGCAGAGGGGGCGTCGCGCACGGGGGTCCGCTCGCGGGCCGACCCCGGCGGGGAAGACCGCTCCCGTTTGAGCCGCTGTCGGTGGGAACACCCGGGTTAGCAAACTGTTACGCCACCAAGCTAGGCGCCATGGGGGAGGGCCAGCCGGCTGTCGATGCGCCGCACCTTCGATTCTCGTGAGTCGCGCCGGTCATCATCATCCTGCTCCTCGGTCCGACGTCGCCGAGTCGGCAGCGGCCGCTCGTCTCCATAGGGGAGCTCATCGAGGGAACCGTTCCGGTCGGTGCGGCGGCGGTACAGCCGCTCCCGCTCCTCCTCGCGCTCCCGTCTCTCGCGATCGTAGTGGCTGTCGTCGTCGCGCCGGCGAGGCGGGGGACGGCCATCCTCTCTCTCGCGGTCCCTGTCGCGGGGGTCCCTCTCTCGGTCTCGGTGGCGGTCGGTCCGGTCCCTATCATTGCGCTCTCTATCGCGGTCGCGGTCGCGATCCCGGTCTCGTTCGCGGTCCCTATCTCTATCCCGGGTTCGGTCTCTGTCACGCTCGCGGTCCGCGCGCCGTGGCGGCGGCGACGCGCGGCGGTCCAGGAGACCCTCGGCCAGGGAAGTCTTGCGGTGGTTGCGCTCACGCTCGGCGATAGCTTTACGTCGCTCTGACTCGTAGGCATCCGGCTCGGGGCCGGGCCCGCCGACGACGGTGACGGCGGCGGCGGCGGCGGGAGGGGGACTGCGACTGCGCCTCCTGGTCCGGCTCCAGTGAGATTTCTCCCCTCGAGATCGGTCTCGCTCCCGATACGAGTCGCGGTCGACTGACGCGCGTTCGCGGCGCCTATGGCGGTCGCGGTCTCGGTCTCGGTCACGTTCGTCATCCTCCCTATCCCGGACTCGCCTGGCCGGCTTCTCGCGCGGACCGGGCCGAGCCTCGTCGGATCCATCTGTATGGAACTCGTCACTCTTGCCGACACGCTGCTTGGCCTTGGCCTTGGCATGCTCGAGCTGCTGCGAGCGCGAGCGCGAGTGATCAGCGTGCTCATCTTCGGCGCCGCGGTGCGGTCGGTCATCTTCGAGTTTCTTGGATTTTGCCTGGAGCTGCGACGTGGTTCAAGACGTCAGATCAGGACCTGGGCCAAGTCAAAAGAAAGTGATATACGTACTCGGTCGAACACGAGCGAGAGGATCTCGCTGTCAATGCTGGAAGTGCGCCGGTCGTCCTGCACGACCGAGCTGAACTCCTGGAGAGTTGTCTTGGCCGTGATCTCAAACCGCTTGTCCTGGGCCAAAGTCAGCATGCGTGTGTGGCACGAGGTGTGATGGGTGGGGGCATGGGTGGGGCATATAGCGCGCCAAAAGAGATGGCCGACCGACGTACCGCCAGCACGTCCATGACCACGTTCCGGGTCTCACGGAGAGCCCGGGTCTCCTCTTCAATGATATCCCAAAACAGCTCCTGCGCCGTCGACCCGGGGTTGCCGGCCACCGCGAGGTACCGCTCGTCCTTCTCAATCAAGGGGTAGATGGTGCTCCACGTGGTCCCGGCGTTGATCTTGCCGTCCTTGCGGAGCTCCCGGAGCAGGCCGACCAGGGCGTCCCGGCACTGCCGCTCCCGCCGGTACTTGTTGTTCTTCTCCATCTGCTTGGCGTCGTTGAAGGTCCGCTCGAGCGATTTGATGTGGTTCTGGAACACAACCAAAATGTCGAATTTGCTCAGGGTCTGGTACTTCTCGTCGGCCTGGAACGACGGGCTGGCGGAAATGGCGGCATGGGCCTCGTTCCAGCGGGTGTAGGGCTCGAGGTCGAGCTTCTGCAGCAAGTCGACGAGGCCGTCGATGGCGTGCTTGCGGGTCACCACCTGGTGCTCCGCGTGGGTCTGGGCGAGCCCGGACACGTACTCGTCGAAGAGCTGGCGGCGCTCGGCCTCGTCGTCGGTGGACCGGAACAGCGTCTCGCCCTCGATCATGGGCCGGGCCGTCTTCCAGCGGGTGTAATGGCGGATCTCAGGGTGGCGCCGGAGCATGGTCTCGAAGTCGACCCGGAGCTTGGCGAACCGCTCTCGAGCACGCTCGCGGTCCTGGAGAATGGTATCATGGCAGTACTTGTCAAACGCAGCCCGCCGGTCGCTGGGGTCCCGGATGGCCCGGAACTGGCTGTCCCGGCCGGCGGCGCGGATGGTCTGCTCCCACGTCCAGTCGGGCTGGACTTTGCACTGGCGCAGCAGCTTGATGAAGGCGGCCTCGGCCTCCTCCGCAGTGCTGTAGTCCAGTTCATAGTTGGCAGCCGGCAAAAAGCTCTCCGCGGTGGTGGTCGCATCGGAGACCCAAGTCAGCTGGCGTGACCCGGGGCCGGCGTGAAGGTCGCGGTCGTCGTAGTCTCGATCGCGATCGCGATTGCGGTCCAAGAAGCGGCCGGTCGCGGCCGGGTTGGACGGTCTGGGCAGGGGGCACACGCGTGTCAGTCGACAGCTGTGGTTAGCTCGACACGGTCGAGGACAGGAGGAAAGCCGGAGACTGACCCGGTAGGAATGGTTGGGGTGCCGGTGCTGCCGGCTCCGAGAGCCTGCCTGTAGGCGTCGGGCATCTCCCAGGAGCTCTGCTTCGTGTCGGTGTTGAACCAGTACTTGCGGCCGCCCTCGGCCGTGTATTCCTTCCACGCCTGGTTCTGGAGCGCTCTCTGCAGCGCGGGTTAGTTGTTATTGGCCCAAGGCTTGCGCGGAGACGGACGACACAACGTACTTCGGGCCCGGTCATCAGGTCCTCGGGCTTGGTCCATTGCGTGAGGTTGATGGCGGCGTTGTGGTAGTAGACGCGCCCGTCGGCGGTCTTGTGTTCCTGCCAGGCAGAACCCGTCGTCGCGCTGGGCAGCGGCGGGATGGGAGGCAGGCCCGGGACCGGGCCAGCGATACCGTTCATCGCGGCGGCAGCCTGTCACGTTCTGCGACAATCGCGGCAGAGATTGCTGGCGGCAGAGGGTCTGTCGGCTGAAAAGGGAGCTGGGGGACTGGATGGGGGGGAGGCGGGTGGTCGTGTTTCTCGATTATAATCCTGATCGTTGATGAATGACTTGACCGGCTGGAGGGCGACCCCGGCAATGGCCGATTTCTGCAAGAAAATTTCCGTGTCGCGCAGGGTGGTCGTGCCGCGGTGGCCGCCACCCGCCACATGTGGCTGGCGGGCTCGGGTGAGGGAGCTTGAGCCACCCGGCCCCACTTCGGCCCAGCCAAATTTGGGGGATTGAGGGATTGAGAGCGGGGACAACTGCTCGGCCCGGCCGAGCCCGAACCACGTGCTGGTGATCCCAGTTGGAGCGGCGCATCGCATCCATCCATCTCCGCGAATTCAGCGAGACAACTCCCCAGCACCGACGCCTCGCACCGCCATGGCCACCGACCCGTCGGCCCTCTTCGCTGCCGAGGCGTATCTTTCCTACGCCATCCCGGCCGCAACGCCCTTCTCCACCAGCACGCTCGCGCTCCTGCGGGAGCAGCACCCGTCCTCGGCCCAGGCCCTACTCGAGTCGGTTCGGAAGCGCGAAGCCGTGTACTTTGACGAGACGGTCACGGTGCTGCTCGTGCTGCGGGCGCCGCTCACCGGCGGCACCGACCAAGAGGCTGTCCTGCGCGCCCATCTGGACCGGGTAGCCGTCTCGCTCGAGGCGACGGTGATGGGCCGGCAGAGCCCGGACCGAGCCGTTCCGCCGAATTCCTACGTGGTGTTTTCTGGCACCGTCGATCAGGGGACCGAGCCGTTTGTCGTCCTGGACGACGAGGGGACGGATGGTCGAGACGGGCAAGAGGAAAGGGGCGACGACGAGGAGGAGGAGCAGGGGGGCGCTGAGGAAAAAGATAACGGCCGCAAGGGCGAGGATGGAGAAGTGGACGAGGATGAGGGGTCACAAAAGACAGGCGAGAATGGGCGGCGGCGTCGGCGCCGGCGCCGGTGGGCATATGCGGCCTGGACGCTGCCAGTGTTCATGGCCCGCCCCCGCGTTCGGACCACGGACCCAGACATAATCTTCCAGGCGTCGGCGACGCTGCGGGCTCCGAACCCGCGGCCTTCTTCCTCGTCATCATCGTCATCGTCATCTTCGCGGTTGTACCTCGTGCCGGGCCGTCCCTGCAGCTTGAACTTGCTGGCTTCTCTGGCCGCGGATCCCACCATGACGACGGCAGCGGGCCCGCCGGCCCGGCTCTCGGCTCTGCGCGTCTCCCGCGTGGCGCCGATGACGCAGGCGCGCGACCCGGCCGTGCCGCTGCGGGCGCTCCAGCAGGTCCGGCTCCGGCTGTACCCCGCCATCCAGACGCGGATGCGGTTCAGCCGGGCCGGCGCGGCATCCAAGTCGTCGTCCTCGGCCTCCCCGATCTCGACGCGGCCCAGCCTGATCGCCGTCGTCGAGGTCGACTTTACCCCCTTCACCGACTGCGAGGTTCTCCTGGACCGCATCGATCTGAGGACGGATGGGGCGGCCGTGATAGAGGACCTGACCAGCGCCGTGGCCGGGATGGACTTGCCGATGCGGTGCGTGGCCCACGACCACGTCACCTTTATGTACCGCATCAGTCCCGGCGGGCTCGATGCCCCGCCGCCGCCGCCGCCGCCGCAGCCGCCGCAGCAGCAGCAGCAAGAGCAGCAGCAGCAGCTCGAGGTCACGGTTCGGGCAACGGCCCTGGTCGAGCCGGGGGTTTGCACCCCCACGTTGGTGATGACCTGGCCGGCCCCGCTCGACTTCGCAGCGCCGGCGAGCCCTGGGTACGGCCCGGCCATGCAGCCGATCCCGGCGCCGCGGCCGGGCGCCAGGGACTCGGCATCGTTGTTATCCTCTCAGCTGCCGGCCGCCTTCGCTTTCCGGCCGGACTCGCTGCCCTCGCTCCAGGAGGAGGCCGCGGCGGCAGTGCAGGATCTCGGCATCACCATGACGTTTAGTGCGCCGGCCGGGCCGGTCGCGCCGGGCGAGGTGTTCGCCTGGACCGTGCACGTGGTCAATCGCACCAGCGACCGGGCGCCGAATGCGCCTCCACGCCGGCTCGCGCTCGTGGCCCTGCCGCGGCGGCGGCCCTGGCCCGCCGCCGACATGACTTCTTTACGGCCTCAGAATAATATTAATAACAACAGCAATACCAAAACCAGCAACAGCAGCGGCAACAACAAGAGCAACGCTATTAATGGCAAACGCCGGTCCGGCCTGCCGGTCGGATCAGACTTGGCCTCGGCCGTGCTGGATCAGAGCGTGGTGTACGCGATGCAGCAGGGAGCGCAGCTCGAGGCGGCCGACGTGCTCTGCCTGAGCGCGGACGCGCGGGTTGGACCACTGGTCCCGGGCGCCTGCCAGGCGGTCGAGCTGCGGTTCATGGCGTTGCGGGAGGGCATTCTCAGCATAGAGGCGGTCCGGGTGATGGATCTCGCGTCGCAGGACCACGTGGACGTGCGCGACCTGCCGGTGATGGTTGTGGAGAGAGCGAGGGGCTGATAGCAGCGGGAGGGAAGGGGGCCCCCGACTTGCATCTTTATTTTGATTTGATCCCGCATTGTATCATGCTCCAACTTGCGCATAGTTCGCGTGCGGGCCCCCTGCGCAGGCTTGTGGGTGCGTACATTTGCTTTCATGCCCATGGCAGCCCGACCCCCCTTCGCCCCTCCCCCACAGCCTACAGCGATCGTCGCCGTGGTCCCGGTTCCTCTGGCCGCTGCGGGCCGGGCCGGCTTCGGCCGTCCCTGCTGATGCCGCCGTAGGGGTGGCAGCCCTCATCACTAATGACAAGTGTACATGGCTTATTGATGCTTCTTATCCCATGGTAAGAGAAAGCCCAAGCGGCAGTTGTCTGTTATATGGATGTACCTCATGGGGCAGGCACCGGCACCAGGGGTCCGCCCCGAAGCTATATATACTCAACCACATGCGCACTCAGCCACGCACATGTACATACCACACGCTGTCGACGAGACTGATATTTGCCTAGTGGCTATCTCTCCCCCCTCCTAAATATCTTTACAAAAACCGCCGCGAGAGGAGAACAAGGGATAGAGGGCACAATCAGCACGGGCCGCTGCGCCGGACGATCCTCCCTCGCTCCCTTCCCGCCCCCGCGAGCGGCCGGCCGCCCGGCAACCTCGAACCTCGAACCCCTAACCTCGAACCGCCCGGCCGCGACCGTGACGCGTCGTCAATTGCAGCACCTTGTACTCGCTGCTCCTGGAGGTGGCCAAGGCCATGGACAGACGATGCATGCCGCGTCAAACGAGTGCTAAGCTCTGCGCTGCGATTCGAGATGCTCTTCAAGTATTCGTGTATGCCGGCCCACGTCAATGCTCCGATACCATGACTGCGATCTATACATGACCGATCCGATCAATGGAGGAAAAGCGCTCCCGGCGGGGGCTAGGGGGTTCCATACTCTTGACATGGCTCTCGTTCCGTGGCCGCCCCCCATCCCTGCCATAGCTACTATGCTTGCTGATGTCGTGCTCCCGTGCTTCCCTAGAAGCCATGCTGATATTGTGTCCCCGTTATTCCCCTACAGGACATGCTGGTATTGTGATCCCGTGCTCGCTCATCCCATAGCCATCGAGCCGGTGTCATGCGCCATTGTTCCCATAGCCATCACGCCGATGTCGCGCCCCTGATAAGGGGGCCAATAATTTCCCCATGCATGCCGCGTCAAGTCGTATCCACGGCGTGCCAGTTCCCGATAGCAAGTGCCCCGCTTCGGCTCCCGCCACAATCAACCCATATTCAGCCAGCCAGCTATCCGGCCAGCCCTGCCACAGGCGAGCCCGCTCGGCTAAAAACCAACCCCACCACCGATCCGATGCAGCTGTCGCGCAAGAAAGCAGCAGCATCCCGGCGTCGCAATATGCGCACATGCATATAACAATCGTATGCCCTCAGTCTATACTCAGCACTAAATCTGCCCCTACTGTCCGGAATGCAAAGAAGTGCTGAATGAGGCTCCTGCCAAGAGAAACGTGTCGTCATCATAGGTCGTCGTCGTCGTCATCGCCGTCCCAGCCCAACCGCTGATATATCGACCGGGATCTCCCCTCTGCTGGGGCCGCGGCCAGCACTGAATCCGCTCCCGGCTCAACATGGCCATCCAAGAGCCCAGGTTTAGGCTTCGATCTTACGGGCGTGTCGAAAATCGACCGGTTTCCCACGTGGGTCAGCGGCTGGCGTTGCCGCTCCTCTCGGCGCATCGTGTCCGGAACAGCATCGACAGCGGCGGCCCGGTCCGCGAACGGCGGCGAAGATGTAGGAATGCGGTCGTCTTCTATACCTGCCCGGTGATAGAACGGCGGCGGCGGGGGCGACGACCGCCCCTTGACCGGGGTGGCCAACCCCGCCGCGTCCCGTCTCTTACCCCCCCCTCGTCCGCATGGCGTTGCCAGGATAGCATCCCGGAACCCGGGCCGCACAGCCGTCCCGGGAATGCAGGACACGCTGGAGGGAGGGATCGGGTCGTCGTCGTAATCGGCCGGCATTCCGGCATGTTGACCCCGAGGCTGAGTCTGAGCCGGAAGCAGAGGCAGGGCGTCTCTATATCGGTTGTTGACGGGAGTGGCCTCGATGACGGTTGGTATCGCGCCGGCGCCGGCCGGACCAGAGATCGCCGCCGGCTTCGTAGTCGCTGGTGGGATATAACCAAAAATCAGCAGAGGGGCTCGGCCAGACCCCGGGACTGGGTCAGATGTCTGTCTGTGTATAACGCACACTTCGATCGCGGGCCGGCGCCGGTGAGCGTTCGCCGCTCGGCCTCCGCGGCCACCTCCCCGCCCGCCTTGGCCCGATTCGGCTTTCTGATGCCGGATATGGCAGCCCGCACCTCGGCCTCGGTAGCGGCCGCCCTCTTTCTCGCCTTCGCCTCATCCAAGCTCGTGAAGCTCTTGCTCCGCGAGAAGATACCCAGCCCTCGGGGCAGCGGAGGGACCGCCGCGGCTGCGATTGGGGCAGGGCTTTCGGCCCTGGCCGCACTGGCCATCGCCCAGCCAGAATCACTGGCCTCTCGCTTGAGAATATTAAAGGTCGGGATGGTGGTGGTGGCGGTGGCGGACCGCATGAGGTCGAGCGCGCTCGGCGGACCCCGTGAGATGCTCCGGCGAGCATGCTGCTCTTTCGATAGCGCGCTCTCAAGGCTGCGCGCTGATCTGGCCGATTTGGCCTGGACCGGCCGCCTGGTTGCTGCTCCGGGCTTCGGCGCCGGCTCAAGGAGGGGAAAGGGAGACTTTGACTGGGCGGGCTTGGCATCAGATACGAGGGCGGGGCCGCCCAGCTTTTGGTTTATCGATTTGCACATCTCGGGCAGACGAGCGGAGAAGCTGAGGGCACAGAGCTGTTGTCAGTGCCAAGACGGATGGCGCGTGCAAGAGAGGGCGAGCCGGGATGGTGGATCTTACAAGGGCAGCACAATGTCGACGCAAAAGTCGCACAGGGGCTCTGCAGAGCTGATCTGAAGGTTGGATTCCGCCTCGGCCGGCCCCTCGGCGTCCCCGATCAGGACCATCTGATCAACCGAGGTCGACTGCCAGATGCACAATCGGTCCGCGTGGACGTCAAGGAGGGTGGGCAAATTGTGCTTGTTCCGTCGCCTGGACGGGGTGGTGGCCGGCTGCGTGACGATGGCCGGTGTTTCTTTCGCTTTTTCGCCTGCCGGCGCGCAGAGCGGCTCCAGGGCGAGGATCTCCATGATCAAGATCATCTGCAGCTCGGTCTCTCTGGTACGCAGCAGCGACACCCGGGCCCGGATCCGGCCCAGCGACACGGCCGCGCCATCGTCGCCCCCCCCGGCCTCGGCCTCGGTCTCGGATTCCGGGCAGTTGACTTTCCACCAGCGGCGCACAAATTCTTCTTCGACCGGATACAGCCCGCTTTTTGCAACCCGCATCTTCTTCTTACGGCGCTTCTTGGCCTGGCGCCGCTCCCCCGAGCTGTCGATGTACTGCTTCATCTGGGAGATGATGTATGGAATCGAATCGCGATACTTTTTGTCGATCTGGACGGTGGTGAGCACCATGCCCCTGAGGAATTCCACCAGGTGGCCGGTATCGGTGGCGGTGGCGGCCTCGCAATCGACGCGGAAGGCGGCGCGAGCGCGGGATAGCGGGCCCTTTGCAAAGTACGCCAACGATCCCTGGGCGGAAGAATAGGCTGGTTAGATCGCGGCCGACCGGGTTCGGGGCACGGGACAGAGATGGAGAATGGATCAGACAGACTGACCATAGATCGATATAGCGCCTCGAAGTATTGGCTTCGCACATTCTCGAGCATGTCCCTTGTCCCGACGGGGGCCGGGGAAGTCTCAGCCGGGACGGCGGCAGACATGGCCGACGGGATAGTCTCGGCCGGGACGGCGGCGGGCATGGCCGACGGGGTGGTCTCGGCCGGGACAGCGGCAGGCATGGCCGACGGAGTGTCTTCCGGCTGGGCCGGAGAGCCGGGCACGTCTGCCTCCCCGGCGGTGGAAATGGACCGGGATCGCTGCTTGACCAGAGACCGGAACGCCTCGATCACCACCTTCTTCCTCTTCTGTGCCCGATGGGGGCCGGCCGTCGGCACGACATGTGCGGCCACGTGGCCAGGAGGGTCCGACCTGTCCGCCGGCGGCAGCAGCGGCAGCAGCAGCAGCCGGTTCGAATACGCAACCGCCTTCTCCCTCAGGCCGTCCAGGTCGACCCACTTCCCCAGCCGGCATGCCACGTAAAGGTTGCCCTCGTGGTGCTCGACCGCGTACAGGGTACCGGTGCTCTCGCTCCGCGCAATAAGCACGACTGGAGGATCCGGACAGCGGCCGGGGCCCTCCAGGATTCCGATGCGCGACTCGACGAACCGGCCGGGGAAGAGGTCGGCGCCGCCGCCGCCGCCGGAGCAGGAGAGTTCGAGGTGCGAGAGGGCGAGGTGCCGGCGGGGCAGGACCATGAGCGGCTGCAGCACTCGCGGCTTGACAGTGAGGTTCGGCGGGTGGGGCTGTGGGGCGGAGACGTCGCGTCAGCCGGGCGTGCGGGGTCGGGAAGAAGCAGAAGAGGAGAAGAGCCAGGAGCAGAAGAAGAAGAAGCGGATAGATACCTTGATCACGATCGAGGCCCTGAATAGATGGTCGTTCACATCGTTGACCCCCTCCTCGTCCTCTTGCTCGACGTGCTGCTGCTTCCGCTTTTTCCTGGTGTCGTCCGATGCCGCGCCGTCGCGGGGACGCCGGTCGACGGAACCATCCGAGTTGGGGGTCATGATGCCCGGCCGGGGGGGACGCGACGCGACTGAGCCGGCGGCAGCAGCGGCGGCAGCAGGGCGAGGGCGTGGCGAAGACATTGACGCAGCACAAGGTGAGGAGTCTGGACATGAAGGATTTGAACAAGAGGAATGAGACGAGGGATGTCCGGCCCAAAACATGGGCGTCGCCACCTCAGCAGAGTGGAGGGATGGAATTGCGGCCCCGATGAGAGGTGGTCCGGGCGGCCGAGATGCCGGGTCCCTGGCCCAGGCACATGGTTGGAGTGGAATTGAGGACTGGCGATTGGGAATTGGGAATTGGGAACTGGGAACTGGACTCGGAGGGACCAGGCGGGGGCGCTGATGTTTTAAGCTTTGCTGCTGTGCTCGCTGCGCGTGCTTGCAGGCTTGCAGGAGGACTAGTGGGGTCGGTCGTTCGTCCCACCCCCCCCCCGGTCACTCGCTGACGATGTCGTCGAGGACCTTCCCGCAGAAAGTGTGGGGTCGGTCGTTCGTCCCACCCCCTCCCGGTCACTCGCTTACGGTGTCGTCGAGGACCTTCCCGCAGAAAGTGAGTGACCGGGGGGGGTGGGACGAACGACCGACCCCACACTTTCTGCGGGAAGGTCCTCGACGACACCGTAAGCGCGTCGTTTGGGCATCAGCAACAAGTAGTGATCAAAGTAGTCAAGGGAGTTCATCAGAGAAAAGAATCAAAAGTGGACCAGTAGGTTCGGGTCGGATCCACCCCTCGACCATCGACCTTGAGAAAGTCCCGAGGTTGAACAAAGAAACATGGCTGCTCACCCTCCCCGTGACGTCGGCAGGTCGATCGCGGGCCACGGCGGCCCGGACTCGAGCCCCGGGGGGCCAACCGCCACCGCCGCCGCCGCTGTGTGCGTTGGGAAGGGGGCCGCGTTGAGGAAGTGGACGGCATCGGCGCCGAGGCTCTGTTGGTTCCTGGTCGCGGCCGTATCTCACGGCCGGCGCCGCTGACCCCGCCACCGGCCGGCGGGCCCCTCCCCCAGCCGAGTTCGGGCTGATGATCAGCACTGGCTCGTAGACGGACGGCCACTTGTGAGTGTGGGAGCGCTGCTGATTCGCGCCGTGGCTGGGAAGATGGTCAACCTGTCCTCGTCCGGGTCGGGAGCGCGGAGCCAGTTCCGGACACGGCCACGAGGCGGTACATGGGTATCGGGTCGGAACCCGTATATGCTGGCCGAGCTGTAATCATACCATGGCGCCTGAACTAGCCGAGCTCCCTCTATCAGTCCAAGTAGCCAAGTGTCAAAGTTATGTCGGCAGTCCGAATCTCCGACGGCTGCCTCGACACCATTGGAGCCGGCGGCCGCCGCTCTGGCTCCATCAACTCTGCCTCTGCCAGCGGTCACTCGGTCGGTTCCTGGGCCAACCCGTCCGGTCTTGCTGGCCGTCGGTCCAGTTCTCCATCTCGTCCTCCAGCTTGTACTCCACCTCGATGTAGCCAGTCTGGTTCCCGCCCATCTCGCGCTGGCGGCGGAGGCGGCAGCGGCATAGCCCCAGCCGTATTCTCGCCATGGGAAGTAAGGCCAGGGCTGGGGCAATGGCCAGAGCCGGGGCTCGGGCTGGTGCTGCGGCTGCGGCCGCATCACCCCAACGGGAAACGCGTCATGATGAGGATACCGCCTGGCACGGCGGCTGCAGCGGAGGGGTGGCCCCCACCAACGTAGGAGGGAGTCTGAGGATATCCATATCCAGGGTCGTAGTGCTGCGTCGTCGTGCTCGTGCCCACAGGCGACGGCGTACGGGCATATAGCGGCGACGGCAACGAGGTGTGCCCTTCCTCTCCAACTCCGTGGCCATCGCCGCCGCCGCTCCCGCCGCCGTTGCTGCAGCCGCTCCCGCCAGTCCCGATCGGCTTCGCGAGGGGCCTCGGTGGCCTTGAGCGCCACAGCCCCGTGCCCTCAGTAGCTGTCTCCCACGACAACTCCGGATCAGATACAGACCCCTGGGGAGCCGACGCTGAGCGACAGCCGCCCCCCCCCCGCATCCGACTCGGTAAAGGACTGGGCTCGGCACCGATGCGACATGGTTCGGCTGAGCACGCGGCGGCGCCTGTCAGCCTCTTCTCACACGGCAGTAGCAGCAGCAATGTTCGCTCAGTAAGTCGGCTGGCGCAATGGTGTCGCCGTTGGAGATATGGCAGACGATGGGAGTAGGACTGTGTGGGAGGTGGCCGGCCTGGGCTTACAAGAGCTCGCCTTGTTTTGCTTGCCCCATCTCGGCCGCGGTTCGCCGTGTTGAAAAATCAGCCGCTCATTCCGGATTGAATGGGATGGCGAGCCAAGGCCGGGTTCGGGCTGGGTAGGGGAAGCCTGGAGTGCGAGATGGTCACGATGTTGGCGGGCCCGCTCCCATGGTCGGCTTCCTCTCGCCCCGCCTAGAGCTCGCTGTGTGATGAGAGCGATATCGGGGCGCAAGCCGAAAGTGCGAGAGCCAGCCGATCTAGACTCGCCAAACGTATCGTGCCTTTTCTGCAGGATTTCTGCTCTGCTCCTCCGTCGGAAGAAGGTCCATGGTGAGGTCTCGGCGGTGGAAACCTAGCCGACAGGCCTGGCCGACACAAGTCCAGCAAGATATCTCTCATCTTGGCCCGGTATAGCAAGTCATGTCCTTACCAGCCGACGGACGACGATCAATGACAACCGCCAAGTACTTCTCTAAAATGATGCCGACTATAGAGACCCGCGCGCCGCATGCAACAAACTAATTTCCAGGTTCTCCCGCCCCTCGACCCCGCCGCCCCCCCACCAGTTCGCCGTGTTGGGTGCGTCATCCTGAGCGCACCGCTATGCAATGAGACCCCCCACCGCCCATCCGCCCATCCGCCCATCCGCCCATCCTCTTCTCCAACCGCATGTAATCCACTCGACTTGAACCCGCAATCTCACCCGCCCGTGCTCCCGATCCGAGAAATACATAGCCACCAGGCTTGCGTCCCATTCGCAAAAGTGATGCCTATGAGAAGAAATAAACGGCGAGATAACAGGAATAGAATATGGAGATAGCCACCCGGCCCATGCACCCCCTGCTTCCCCACCAAGCTGACTTCAGAGTTATGACCTCCGTGAAGGATCCAGACTCGATGACCGGAAACGAAGAGACTCGGACCCGGTCCAGGTGACCTGGTGTGAGATCACGGGGAACGGAGATCGCGGCCGCGTCGTAGAGAACATGACGGCGTCGCCAGCAGTGCCGAGCCTGCCAATCGGCCCTATCTCCCGGCAGTCGCCCGAGGCGGACGCAGGGCGGGCAGCAGGCATACGAGTGGTGCCGAGGACCGGGCAGTGGGCGGATCGACGGGGCCGGCATCGTCCAGGTCGCTCGCCTTGCGCTTTTTGCTGGCCGTCGCAGCGGGAACATTCTTGAAGGCCTTGAAAACGTCGCTGATGGCATGGTTCGTGGCCGAGGCTGCAGTGGTCTTCTTCTTGCAGGCAGGCCTGCGGCTGGAGGCTCGCTTCGGGCCGGGCTTTCGGATCGCGCCAACGGCGAGGGCCTTGGCGTCCTTCTCGGCCACAACGGGCTGCTGCTGCTTCTTGCCGCCCAGGTTGCTGTTGTCCGTGCTGCCGCTTCTGCTGCCGCGGCCGCCGCCGCCAAATAGGAGCTTGCCCTGGGTCAACTCGAGCAGGTTATTCTTCCGCGGGTCCAGCCTGGGGCTCGCGCGCGGCGTGAGCAGAGCGCACGCCGCCGCGACCTTGGAGGCACCGGCCAGCCGCTTCGGCTGCTTCTTCCGCCCAGTAGGGGTCGCCAGCGAGTCGTCTGCGGGCTCGGGCTCTCCATCTCCTACGTCCCCTCCGGCTCGGCCGGCGGGCTCGCGCTTTGGGGAGCCGCCCGGAATGCGGACCTCGACCCGGTCGCGGCAGAGCCGGGCACGCCGCAGCTGGTCCTCGGCCGGGGACAGCACCGGCGTCCCAATCACGTCAAAGTCCTCCTGGTCATCCCACCGAGGCAGATGCACCAGATTGGCCACGTCATCGCTGGTGCCGCGCACCAGCAGATCGAAACAATCGCGGAAGTCGCCCCCCTGCGGCTCGGGGTCGGTGTTGATCCAGGCGGTGAAGCCGTCGCGGCGGCTGCGAGTCTGCAGGCACATCTCCCGGACCAGGCGGCGCATGCCCGGGACCTTGAGCGAGGTGCCGACGACCAGCACCACGTCGGGCACGCGCCGCAGGTCCGCCTGCGACACGTTGCCGATGGCCTCCTCGTCCGGGTTGTACTCGTTGTAGAGGACGATGCGGGGCCGGAGCCGGCCGATCCCGTGGCTGCGCTTGTTGGCGAACGCGGTCCGGACCGCGTCCTGCTGCCGGCACGCCTCGCACAGCGGCGCCTCGGGCCCGGCGAAGATGGCCGGGTCCAGGGCCCGGACCTGGCCGCACTTGGTGCACGCCATGTGGCCGATGCCGCCGTGGACCTGGATCGTCTTGGGCCACGGGCCCTTGCGATTGAGCGGGACCCGGGTCGCGAGCGGCGCCAGCGAGGTGTCGATGCAGTCGATGTTCTGCGAGTAGAGCCGGAGCAGCCGGTTCTCGTGCGCGAGCGAGGCGAGCATGTGGTGGAACGGCGTGGCCGAGGCCCGGGCCGAGATCTCGGCCAGGCGGCAGACCATCTCGTGGAAGGACTCGGTGTCGCGGTCGTTGCGGTACACGGACGCGTCGAACAGATGCTTGCCGGCCGACCGGAACAGGCCGGACCCCGACCGGAAGTCCGGCACGCCGGCCGAGACCGAGATGCCGGCCCCGGCGATCACCAGGATCCGCTTCCGCCGCTGCAGCGCGGCGGCGAGCCGGGCACACAGCTCGTCGGCCTTGGGCGTGGGCGCGTCAAAGGCGGCCTGCAAATCGAGGTTCTCGGTCGTGCGCGGCCGGGGCACGATCGCGACCCGTCTCCGCTTGGCGGGGGAGGGGCCGTCGGATCGGAGAAAGAGCGGCGACGAGTCGTAGTGATGGTGGTCGCCGTCGTCGAGGGACAGGCTGAGGGGGGTCTGGATGCCCAATGGGTTGGCGAATGACGATAGGGATGATAGGGAGGAGAAGGATGAGGTCGACAGCGGAGCGGATGACGCGCTCAGCGAGGGGGACGGGTAGCGGCGCGAGGGCGTCACCGCGCCCATGGCGGCGGCCGGAGGCAGCCAGGGCGAGGCCGGCGGCGAGGGTGTGCTGGAGAGGGCCGAGAGCGGCGATGAGGAGGCCGACGACGCGCATGCGGAGGAGGACGGGGGCGGCGCTCTGTCGGCTCTCGGGCCCGTCATCTTGAGGCAGCCGAGTAAAGGAGACTCCAACGCTTGATTATCCGGGCGTTTGGAGCCTTTATTTCGTCCGGACCGCCGCGGCGGCGCCGGGCGCGCGCTCATGAGTCGAATCGACACGTGTCTCAACTGCACTGAGCGATAAAGAAGTTGAAATTCACGATCCCGCTGAGGCTCATGGGCGCGTGGCGGCGGCAGGGGTGGCGGTGGCTGTCTCCGTCGCGATGGGCCGGGTCATGGTGGAGCTTTTTGGTTTTTTTTTCTTACTTCTTTACTTCAGCCCCTGGCTGTCCTTCCTCGCCCTTCCAGGGCTGGGTAGAGGAACAACAGATGTTCCGAGGGCTTTCGGCGCAAAGTCGTGGGTGCGCGTGCGCATTACTCGGCCAGGCTCAATGTCTGTGTGCCTGCCCGCTCGGCTAATAAAGCGCAACGGTTTCGAGGTAGGTAGTGACTTGGGGCCGTAGCGCAGGACGGTAGCGAAGAACAGGGGCGCAGAGCGAGCGCGGGACAAGATAAAGGGGCACAGCGACGGTCTGGTCTACCCAAACCCACAAGAGAAGCACGAATCGCGCCAGCCGAAAAGGCAGCGGCGGGCAGGAATAAAAGAGAGCGCAGAAGAGGGATGCGGTTACTCATCGGTGGCCCGGGGGGCGGAGGGGGTCGGGTGGGGGGTATGGCGGCTTATGAGCTTGAACCTTGGGCCGCGGAATGGGATGGGAGACCGATATCATATCATGGGCATGTATCGGTTGTTCGTGACTGGCATGTCTCTTTCGCACGCTGCTCCCCTCCTCCCGCCCCTTTCCCCGCCCTCGCCCCCCCGTCGGCTCGTTACCTGGCTAACCTCGACAATGGTCAGAAATTTTCTTATACGTCGGGAGGGCGGATGCGGACGGGACACATACAGACACCCGGCACAGCAAGACACTGCGGGTCCGCGTTCGCAGGGCTGAGAGGAATGCAGGCGGAATTGCGTAGCAGCCCCCCTTTTTCCGTTGGCTGCGGGCCGTCTGTAACGCTCCGGCCGGCTGCTACAAGCGGGGGTAGAGCGGCGGCAGCTCAGAAGCTGCCGCGCTTATGCTTATAATTATCACCTGGTCTACTTGCACAGCGCCGCTTGCGCTGCGCGCGCGGCGCCTGCCAGCGAACCAGGAGGCCCCCTCGCGCGCGCACCGCACGTGTGTGGGTACGCCTGCTGCGCATCGTCATCCGGGCCGCCCTCGTTTCGGGAGGGTATGAGGGGCATGTTGGGCGGTTGTCACCACGCCGAGCTGGATCGTGCCCTCGAGGGGTTTTTTTCTTACCTTTTTTCTCCCTGCCTCGATCCATTTTTTTCCCAAGGGCCAGTTTGCGCTTGGTCCACTATGGGGCCGCCCAACGGGGCGGGCTCCCCACCCCACTGTCATCGTCACCTCCTCCTCGCTTCTCTCCAACTTACGTCACCGGGCGCCGCCACCGCCGGACGAGAAACGGCTAGGCGGCGACGGGAGGGTCAGGCTGCGAGTACGACAGACTTCGTGCGTCGGGATGGCCCAGAGAGGCTCCCTGAGAAGGCCAAGGCCCAGGAAAGGAGACCGCAGCAACGGTGCCAGCAGACAAGAGATTAGTCGAGAATTCCCCTGTCCGGCGGCGTGAGATGTGCAGCATTCTCCCTGTCGACTCTCCGAGTCGGATGCGCAGAATGGGGATGCGGGGTCTGGGTGACCGTTGCTGGGAAACTGGCCCCTTGGTTATCAAATGGGACGGGGCTGACGATGGGAATGTGCCGATGGGCAGGGTGGCTGGCTGTGTGGCTGACGGGGTGGCCGCTCGTTCCGCGGACAGCCAATGCTGACGCATCAGCGTCCGCGTCCAGCACGGATCGACCCTCCCCCTTGAACGGCCGAGTCGAGGCGAACCCACGCCGAGTATTGGAAGCCGTTTGTTTCCCTGCAGATTATCTAACCTATTATATATTTGCCTATCGCTCACCATGTGATATCTGCTTGGGATGACCCCCGAGTCCTTCTGTTCGCTGCGTCCGGATCCACTCGCCCGCATGGCTCGCCATTATTGCTGCTCTCGCTCTGCTCTTGCTCTGCTCTTCCTCTGCTCTTCCTCTGCTTGACGGAACTACCGAGCCGTCGCCCCAGCCTTGCTCCGCCGCTCCCTCCATGCCGCAATTTGCTAGATAAAATCTTCCATCATGGCGCCCGACCCTCGAGCCGCCGTTCTCGACGACCCTATGCAGATCGACCTCGACGACGTCGATGACCTGTTCGGCGACAAGGCAGACCTCGATCTCGGGATCCCGCCCAAGCCCCGGAAGCAACTCCACGAGAGAATCGATGAGCTGCGGAGCCATGGGTGCTGCCAGTAAGCCCGGCCGAGCCCCCCCAACCTTCCTCCCCCCCCTGACGGGGCCCGGGTGTGGAGATGGATGCAGGGCGACTGACGTGCCTTTCCTCACCCCCTCCCCGGCCAGATCCATTGCCTGGTCCAAAGCCGGCACCATCGCGTCCATCACCCCTGACGGCTGCGCGCTCGAGCTCCGCATGCCGCGGGTCAACCCCGGGGATGGCAGCTGGGACCTCAGCCGGGGAACTGTATGTACCCTGGTGTCCGGGTCGGCGGCGGCGCCGCTCGTCCATCTCGCGTGGTCGTCGACCCCGAGCCCGGACCTGGCGGTTGTCGACGCGGCCGGCCGCGTCACCATCCTCAGCGTGCCGGTTGCCCTGAACCTGGCCACCGTCTCGCGTCGGTGGGACGGCGACCCGGCCGGCGACGACCTGCACGCGGTGGTGGGGTGCTTGTGGCTGCCGCTGCAGGTGCCGCCCAACCGGCAGTATCACATCTTCCACGGCCCCGCCCTCCGGTCGGACCACCCCGGCCACTACCAGTACCTCAGCCAGCTGATGCACGCGTCCGGACCGAGCCACCCCGCCCCCGGCCGGAGCGCCCTCGTCACGGTCACCAGCAACGGCCGGCTCCGGCTCTTCTACCTGGGCCGGTCCGGCCGGATCGACGATGCCACCATGGAGCTGGAGAGCATTAACACGTCGGACGACATCATCACCCACTCCGCCATGTGCTGTGACAAACGCAAGTCTGGCCCCCTCGGCCTCTTTTCTTGATTCCTCCTGGCCACTATCTGATATCGGCCGCTTGTTTTTCTTCGGAAGCCTCCAATCCCCGCTTACACCCTCCCCCTCCCCCTCATCTCTTAGAGAACATATTGTTGGTCCTCGCCCTGGCATCGGGCCAGCTGCGGCTCCTCCACATCAACCTCCAATGGAGCCCGTCCCTCGGCCATGGCGAACCCGGCAAACTGGCTGGACCCGCCCCCCTCACGCCCATCCTGACAGAGAGGCATATCTGCACTACGAGCTGGAATCAGATGGGCCGTGTCTCCGAAAACGACCCCAGCCATCCGGCCGACCACGACCACGGCCACGGCCACGATCACACCCACTACCACGACCACGACCATACCCACGCCAACGGCGCCGGTGACCTCCAGCCTGCCCCCCAGATCACTCATCTCGAGATTCTCTCCTCCGTCCTCGATGGCAAGGAGCGGCGCCCGCCACTCGTTCTGGTGGTCCGATCCCGACTTCCAGCCCCCACCGCGCCGTCGGACCAAGGCCCGGTGAGCGTCCTGGATCGATTCCGCATCGTCCCGGATCAGGCCCAGGCCCTCCACCCGGCCCTGTATCAGCTCGGTGGAGGCGGCAGCAGCAGCAGCAGCGCCGGGGCCGACTCGCTGGTGAGTCCCCCCCTGCCCCCCTCCTCTCTGCCCTCTTCAGCTTTCCCTCTGCATCTCTTTCTTCCGGCCGTACCGCTGACTTGCTCACCACTCCAGACGGAGACGCGAATGGAAAGACTCCCGCAGCTCGTGGTCCCCAACAAGATAATCATCGGTGTACACGCGATGCATTTTGGCAAGGTGGTTTGTCTCTCCTACGCCGACGGCTCGGTCGAGTACCGAGACCGCTTAACCATGGAGGAATTATACCTCGAGCCGTCCCTGGACAAAGTAATCACTCTCCAGCAGTGCGGGTTTGCCTTTCCGGAACAGGTGCCATGTACGCTTTCTCTCCGCCTTTTTTTCGTTTTTTCTCTTCATTTCTCTACTTCCCACCCCCCGCCACCGTCCTCTCCCGCTCGTCATCGTGATGGAAAGCTCGCTCATCTCGGTCAAAATCGTAGGCCTCCAGACGGCGCATTCGCCCTCGGACTGCTCCTTGGTGCTGATTCGGGACAACGGCGAAGTGCGCTGGAACCGGCTCCGGTTCAAGTTTGGAGAAATCGGCAGCACCCGAAAAGACGGTAAGAATCCGGTTCCTGCTCGGGCTCGGTTCGATCTCTCTGACGGCCCCGCAGCCTACTACTGTGCCACCATCGCCGCCCTCACCCTCGCCGTCCTGACGTCGATCACAAACAACTCCAGCTACGATGATATCCTGGCCACGGTCAGGCCGCTCTCCGGCAACCGCCGCCTCACTCAGGATCTGCTCTTTGACCTTTTCAAGACGGGCAAGTTCGTGATCGACTACACCGAGGAGGCCCAGTCCCAGAATCAGCCCCAGGTTCAGAATCAGCAGCAGCAGCAGCAGCAGCAGCACGACAACATCCTGGCAAACCAAGGAATGGCCGTGGCATTCAGCATCATGAACCACTTTGGCTTTCAGGGCGAGCATGAGCCGCGCAAGTTCATCGGCAAGTTCGGCAATCTGGCCCTGCACGTCAAGAACATCGTGCTCGTGATCACCATGGCCAGCAACCCGTCCTCGAAGTCGGGCGTCCAGCAGAAGCCGAACCCGTTCGACGAGCCCGAGGCAATCGATACGTTTGCGGGCTGCACCCGGTGGAGCCTGGACCTGTTTGGCTGGATCATCAACAGCCTGGTGGAGATTGAGGGGGACCCAGTCGTCGCCGAGATGCTCCGCAGCGGCGAGCCGGCCCCGCCACAGCGGCTCGGCGCCCTTATGCAGGGCCGGAACAACGTGGCGCTGCAGCTGGTCATGTGCTCCTCCACCCGGACCTTGCTCACCATCCTGACCCGGCGCCTGAACCACATTGAGTCGGTCAGCAGGCGGGCGGTCGAGTTCTGGGAGAGCCAGTCGGCGCCGGCCCAGCCGGCCCTCCAGGCGGCCTACCGGCGCCTGCAGGCCGTCGTGTCGGCGGCGCCGGTCCGGTCGGTCGACTTCCAGCGCCTGCTGAGCACCATCAGCACCGACGTGCGGGCCACATACGCGGAGCAGCTGTCCAGGCTGATGCATCAGAAGGCGGCGCAGCAGCAGCAGCAGCCGGGCCAGGGCCAGCTCCAGGCGAGCAAGAAGGCCGAAGAGCAGCGCCGGACCGCCCGCATCCAGGCGGAGCTGCACCTGCTGCTCAGCCCCGGGCCAACCCTGACGATGATGGCGCCGGTCCAGAGGCTGCTGGGCACCCATCTGGCCGCCTTCCGGGCCGCGTCCGGCTACGACCGGGCCGCCGTGTTCTTCGGCAACTGGGAGCTGCTCGACGTGACCGACGACGAACGCGAGCTGGCCCGGCGCCGCGCCCAGCGGCTCCACGTCGACTCGTTTCGCCGGGTCGAGGTGCGGGGCCCCCCCGACCCGGCCGAGGCGGCCGTGCTCGAGGCCTGGACCGACAAGGCGGTGGCCTCCCTACACGTGAGCGTGGCGAATTTCGCGGCATTGCTGGGGTTCGGGCTGTGGCGCCGGTGCGTCCGGTGCGCGGCCGTGATGGAGAACATGTTCCTGCCGAAGCCGGGGTTCATCCATATCGTCAAGTCGCAGTCGCGGTGTCCGTGCGGGGGGCACTGGGCGATCCTGCAGAACGGAGCGACGGTGGCGTGAGGCTGGATGGTTGTTTCTTTTTGCGGGATAGAGTATGTGATGGACCGGCCGGCTTGATTCCTGCGTAGTGGACGGGGGGGGCATCTTCTCTGGCCCGTGGACTGGCGGGTCCTATATACGCTCTATTTCCTTGCTGGGAATCGAGCAGGTCCGCGCGATTTCTGGACATTTCGGTACCTGCTCCCGTTGTTTTTATATCCGGATGACCGGGCCGCTGTGCTCTTTCCGATGGGACTACCGTTTTTTTGCCCCAGTCGCGGACTGGCACGGCGGCTTGTTATCAGAACGACTGAACATTTATGGAATTCGAACCGCAATTTCCAGCTTATCATGTGCTGGGTTGTTGCCTGCCTCCTGTCGGTCTGCCTGCGCGTCTTCCTGCCTGCCTGCCTCCCTGCTTGCGTGATAATGAGATGGGCCGATCCTGCGCACCATCTTCCTGCCGAGGCGGCGAGTGGGCGAGACGGCCAGAGATGGATACATGTCACGCGCAGAGGCGCGGGGAACGACCGTGCTTCGCGCACGGGGTTGCGGTCGCGATGTAGGATATCAGAGCACTCGCCGGCACGGATATTAATCGGTTGTCATGTGTCTACAGGTAGTTGTAGCCTGCCTTGATCTCCGAGTCGCGGAGTGCTTCGATTCCGCGTGATTCCGACGGAGGGTCTCGGGTCGCATTGCCGTGCTACCGGCGGTTCGATATGCATGGCTGGCCATCCGGCTGGGTGTATCTACTCGGCATATTGTACGCATGTGCCCTTGCACTTGTATCTCCTACCTAGCTTTCGAGTCACATTGCCATGCTGCTGGCGATTGCAGGTGCCCACCCCGCCGGTCGTCGGGTTTGCACGAGTAACTGCCTGCCTGCCTGCTCGCCTGCCAGCCTGCCCGCCTGCCCGCCTGTCCGCTGGCGGACGGCCAATAGCACCGGCGACCGGAGCACTATACCAGCGGGATCGATGCAGGCCTCGAGCCTGCGACGGTAACCCGGGCAATTGGCCATGCGACAGATTTTTTGTGGCATGTGGATGGGCGTCTGCCTTGCGCCGGAGAGCCAACCATGGGCCACTGAGCTACGATCCACCCTGTAAATTATTCGCCCCGAGGGGTTGGGGTATGTGTGGTGCGTGGGTTTGATGAGCCTGCGGGCCGCGAGATGGGTGGCTCGATCGCGCCGTGATCACGACATGGATCAGGTGCTTCATCTTGGCCATTTCATGTCAGAGCCAGCCGGCCAGCCAGCCGACCGGCAGCGCAGCCGACTTCTAAAATCGGCCGCGTCCTGCCCCAGCGGCCCCTCAAGACACGGCCGCTGCTCCAGGCCTCGCTCTCTCTCCCTCGGGGACTCGGCTGAGAGGTGGCCCCGCGCCGAGCCGGCGTGCCGCGCAAGAGGGACAAGCACCGCCGACAGGCCTCCCTAGCTGGCTGGCTCTCGCCGCTGCTGCCCGCTCGCGGTCTTCCGCCGGACTGGTTTTCCGGCGCCAACACGCCGGGCGGGGGTGGACGGGATGGCTCTCATCCAGTCATCCCTCCGGCGGCCCGCGGGGTGGGAGGGGCCCGCGTGCAACATGGCTCGGTGCGTCCTGGCGGAGCCAGAGGGCAGCGAGCGGGCGCGCGGGTGCAGGTGCTCGGTGAAATAAAGTAGCACAAAAGGCCCCGGCCAGACGCCGGCAGCACCAGCACCAGCACCAGCACCAGCGCCAGCGCCAGCTCCGGCGCCAGCGCCAGCTCCGGCGCCAGCAGGAGCCCGAGATCGAAGGCAGGCAGGAGCCCGATTGGATGCGATATACTCTCCGGTGATCTGACTGTGATTCGACCGCGAAAAAGGCCATCCTCCCTGTCGCAGCCATCTTCCGGTCACCAACTGCCGCGTCCCTGCAGATGGAGAATGTGGCCGATCTCATCTGACGGCGGGCCTACGGGGGCCAATGGCCGCCGCCACCGGCCCCGCGCCTGGCTCTGCGACGGCGCGGCGGCTGCCCCCATCCCCGTGCCCACGTCACACCATCGCAGCGCGGTCTGATTCTGCCCAACTGTCCGCAGGCCGCGCGATTGCCAGGGCGGAAAAAAGGTGCCGAAAATGAAAAAGGCCCGGATCGATGGCGTCAGGCTCGCGGCCTCCGATGGGCGGAATTATTATCGACCCGATCGGCACAGCCCACGCAGCAGGCACGCGCCCACACCGCACCACCGCACAGCTAGCTGCCTCGGCGAGATATGCAGCCGCTGCACCACCGCCTCATGTCCAGATTCCGGACCCAGCCAGCGTTCGTCAAACACCCCCCCCCCGACACCAACTGCACCGCCGCCACAGCCAACCGCGTCGAAAAAGGAATACTCGGTCAGATCGGCTGCCCCCGTTAGACGGCCGCGCTTCCGCACCATCGGCGGCCTCCAGGTCAGCCGCGGCCGACTAGGCGCACCCGCTCCCGCTCCACGGCGTCGCCCAACCGCGAGGCGCTCGGGATCTTGGGGTAGATCGGCATTTTGCATCCGCGCAGGGGGGCAGCCAGGGGTATGAAAGTTCCAGACTCCGCCCTCTGAAAATGGGGCAAGAGGCCAAGTCGCGTTGGGTGCGACGCTGCTGCTGCAGAAGGTGGCTGGCCGGATCCGGCCAGTCTCTCTATTGTCTCGAGCGGTCGCCATCTGACATCAAGTCGGCCAGCCACCACCACAAGCAAAAAAAGGGGGGCGTTGAAGCCTTGTCTTTCTGCCTTGTTGGGACTTAATTTCGATCCAGCCGGGAAGGGGCTAGCCAGCGGCATGTGCCAACGGTCCCCCGATGGGGCTCCTCCCCCCGGCTCCTCCGCCCCTGGCTGTGGGGAACCCGGACACAGGAAAACCAAGCGCAGAAAATATACCGATGCATGCGGCCGAGTCGAGCCTGTCCCCTGGAGACGGGTGGCCGCTGCATGGCACGCTGCCGTGTGACGGCGACCAGAAGAAAGAAGGGCCAAAGACGAGATGCCGATTCGGGCGCTCAAGCCACGGCGCCAAGCCATCAATCAATCAATCGAGCCCGCGAATCATTCCCAAAGCCCGAGACCAAATCTCTCGCCCCCGGCGACAGCGCCCCGACAGGAGAGCGGCGAGCCGGCCGCGCTCGGGGCAATTGGCGGAACCCCTGCTCCCGGCTCCCTGCACTCTGTCCAAGAGCTCAGACGACGGCCAGGCACGGCCAAAATGAACAATGGAGCTGGTCCCCCAACGGCAGAGCAGATGCGCCGCCCGCACCCCTGACGCCAGGGTGTGGATTGTATTGGGCTCGGCCCCGGGTCGCCGACTATCGCCCTGAGAGACTCGTCGATTTTGGTTAGATAGCAGCATCGCCCTTTTCCTGTGATTTCCCCTGCCGCTCTCTTCTCTCCCTTTCTTTTGTTCTGGAATGAAGGAACAGAGCGGCAGCGGCCGGATTGAGATCAATTGAATTCCACCGTCTTTTTGCCCCCACGCCCCAATCACCCGCTTGCGGAAGCAGAAAGGGCACGATCCGACAAAGGAGCCATGGCGGCAACCGCGCCCGACCGATACCACGAGGACCTGGCCGTGCACCCGGACGAGGCCGAGGGGGCCGAGGGGGGGGGGGGGCTGGAACGTGATGGCCATGCTGCCCCCAGCCACGAGGACCATGATGATGGCCGTCCTGAGACCGGCACTGCTTCATCGTCAGATAGCCACCACCACCCTCACCACCCGGCTCCCACCCGGTCCTCTTACCCGCCTCGCCCTCACACGCCCCATCAACACCACCACCACTCATCGCTCGCCTCTCCCGCTGCTACCCCCACCACTCCGTCTCGGCATCCGCAGCGTAGTAATCATAATCATACCGACCACAACGTCACCGCCGCCAGCCCCGCCCCCTCCTCCGTCTACTCCCACCCCTGCCACGAACAAGAGGGCGACGACGACGACGGCAACATTTACGAGACTACGCTACCCCCCGACCGGCCGTATGAGCACATATCGCGCGACGAATCACCCATCGACCCTCGCCACCGGTCTGGTCTTTTCGCCCACGAGCCGGAGGACTCCTTGACAAGTCCGGGCCGCCACTCGTTCGACCACGACAGCGACAGTGACGGTTACCCGACGGACCTGCTGCTGCCTGATATCGAAGAAGAGGAGGAGGAAGAACAGGAAGAAAAAGCTGACCCCAGCGTCGCGGTTCCGTGAGTGCGCCCGCGCCCAATATCTCGCCCGCATGTCTCATTGGATCAATTATCGTTTCCCCATGTCCAGCCTCTAACTCTAAAGGCCTGCCGGCTGGAATCCCCCCTTGCCAAGACGGGAACCGAGCCGCGAACACGCCGGAACACGTAGCATTCCAGCCCACAGCCGCGCTTCTCCCGAGCACGACGACCCCGCCTCGCCCCCGCTGCCACCAGCCCGAGAGGAGGTCGGCAGCGAGAGCGCGGCGCCCGAGCGAGAAGTGGACGGGAGTCGGCCAGCACTCGTCATCGTCGAGCAGGTCGACCGCGACGAGGACCAGGACCCCGACGACGACGACGACGAGATCGACGACATTCAGGTGTTCGACTCCATCTCCAACTACACGGCCACCACCAACGACGATCCGGCCATCGCACCCCATATCGTCGACTTTGACCATCACGACAAGCCATCGCCCGGTCGGCTCGCCGCCAGCCGACACGCTACTCCGCTCCACCTGAACCTCAGCGTCACGTCCGTATACCCGATACAGGGACATCCGTCGTCGCCCCTCTCCCCGGCACCGCTCTCCCCGGCACCGCTCTCCCCGGCACCGCTCTCCCCGGCACCGCTCTCCCCGGCACCACTCTCCCCGGCACCGCTCTCCTCATCCCCATCATTGTTGCCGGCGCAGCAGCAGCAGCAGCGACGGTCGGGTCTCAACAAGCCCCTGCCCGAGGCGTCATCAACGGCACCCCTGCTCTGGTCTGCGTCATCCCTCTCGCCCTCGCCGTCGCAGCAAACCGAGTTTTCTCTGTCACTTGACGACTCATCCTATTCCTCCCCCCACACGGCCGACACCCTGACCCTGACCAATGAGTCGCCTGCCTCGCTCGCTCTCGGCTCGCTGGCATCAGGCCCATTCTCGTCACCCCCCTCCTATACCGACAAAACGGACACGAGCAACACCGCGGTTGAGAAATTCGGGCGCGACCGCTCATACCCCGTGTATCAGACACAACCCGCTACCCCACAGCTGCCACCACCAATAACACCACTTCACCACAGCGCGCCGCCTCACCAGAGCGCGCCCCCGCAGCAGACCGTGGCCGCCCAGATCGACGAGATGGAGGACGAGCTGAAGGGGATCAGCTCCGAGCTGGCGGCCTCGATCCGGCGAGAGATGGATCTCGAGGACTTTGTAAGGCAACTGCAGTCGGAGCGCGACAATCTCCAGGCCGGCGGCGGCGCAGCCGGCGGAACCGGTGGGGGAAAGCGCACTAGCGACTACTTCTCCGACTCGGGCGCCAGCTCGGCCAAGCTTAGCGACTACGACCAGTCGCGAGAGGAGGTCGAGCGGATCCAGCGCAAGGGGGAGCAGGAGAAGGCCCAGGTCCGGCTCGAGCTCACCACGAAGCTGCAGGAAGAGCGGGCTCGGCGCCGAGCCCTGGACGTACAGATCCAAGAGCTGTCGCGACGAGTCGCCGGCGTGGATCTGGGCACTGGCACAGACGGCCGAGGCCGAGGTGGCGACAGCGACCGCGACGGCGCGGCCGAGGCCCGCGTGAAAGAACTCGAGCGATCATGCGAGGAACTTCGGCGCGGACTGGCGGAGGAGCACGGCGCCAGGACCACCCTGGAGGGCCTGCTGGCCGCACTGAGGGGGAACCTGCGAGACGCTGTCGACGAGCGGGACAACCTCCGGGACGAGATCGTGCCGAGCCTGCGGGCCCGCGTCGAGGGTCTCGAGACAGAGGCGGCCGGGCACGCGAATCTGACGTACGAGTCCACAAAGCTGCAGCAAGAGCTGCAGGCCCTGCTGGAGGAGAACGCGCAGCTACGCAGCGAACAGGAGGAGGCCGCGGCAGCGGCGGCGATGTCAATGGCCTCGACCGCGGCGGCCGCCGCCGCAGCCCAGACACTGGCGCCGCCGCCCGCCGCCCCGATGCAGCGGTCCAATTCCGCCTCCGAGCCGCGCACCGCCCCCCCTAGGTCGGCGGAGCTGGTGCGCACCCTCTCGGCGCAGCGGATCGAGACCCGAGACGTGCTCTCGGACCGACTCAGGGATGTCGAGTCGCAGCGCGACGCCCTGCACGCCGCCCTCCGGAGCCTGCTAGACCGGCAGGAGCACCAGAGCCGGGAGCACAGCAAGCGGGTGCGCACGCTCGAGCTGGAGCGGGACCGGCTGTTGGCCTCGTCCCCGCGGGCGGCCGGGTTCGAGCGCGAGGTGTCGCAGCTGCGGGCCGAGATCAAGATGCTGCGCCGCCGGGCCGAGGAGGCGCTCGAGCAGAAGTGGCAGGTCGAGAAGGGGCTTGTCGGGCTCAAGATGGACCTGGATCGCGCCCAGGAGGAGATTGCGTCGCTGCGGGCGCTCCTCGCGCTGCCGGACGGCGGCGGCCAGGCGGACGACGGCAGTGACGGCGGCTCGTCCGGCTCGCTCGAGAGGGCCTACCGGGACCTGCAGGCTGCGTACTCGCAATCTCTCAGCCGGATCCGCCAGTTGGAGGCTCAGGGCCCCTCCATCATCCGGTCCGAGAAGACGGAGCAGGCGATGCGGCGGCTGGAGGAATCCCTGGCGATGGCGCGGTCCGAGCGCGACGCGGCCCGGTCCGAGGCGGACGAGCTGGGAATATTTATGATTATAATTATATTTAGAATTTAAAGATGTTTGACGTATTTTCAGTAGAGTAGTTAGATCATTAGA
>JAOYNC020045286.1:0-11730 GCA_025802115.2 Bertia moriformis
AGAAAGTTGAGTCGAGGTAGATCACATTTATCACGCCAGCCACAAACAATCTCTACACTAGTATTTTTCAGTATCATGCATCGGAAATAACGGAAAAAGAAACGAGAGTAAGCATGTCTCAACACTCCTTTGTCTATTACTCCGAGCACCGAATCTACTTGTACAGAGTACTGCTAGAAGTATTATGCACGGTACGATCCTCCACATCATAGCACACGTATTATGGAGTCGAGTCATATACCCCTGGTAGGACCCGCCTGAATCGGAACGAAATGAAAGGAATGTGGATTCCTGAGATCCAGATCGCTGGAATGCGCCATCTGATAACATAATTATGAACTTGCAATCTTACTATTGGCATCTCTGGTGTTGTTTATAAGTGGTATACGTGAAAAGAACTCTGTATTATTTTGTACCGGATACAGAGTATGAGTATTTGTTTTGATTTTCCTTCTTCCGGTCGTTGCGCCAACGGCTAATGGTGGGGCAACAGAACAATGCACACCCATCACATCCTCAATCGTGCCATCTGGCGCGGGAAATTTATGTTTCCGTTTCAATAGTAGTATGTATAGTCTGTCTCTGGCAGAAGCAAAAATGAACTGTATGACCACAGACAATGAAAAAGCCAAACGCGGGACTCGAACCCGCAACTTTCAGATTCCTGTGTGGGAAACACATAAAAGTCTGACGCTCTGACCAATTGAGCTAGCTCGGCTGGTGTTTATGTAATCTCTTGCTTAAAACATACAAGTCTAGTATTCAGTAGTTATCTATGCATACTACTTTTGTACGTATATTTGAGTAGATTAGGTAAAAGTGTCGACAGAAACCGACAATAATATCCTGAAGTCCTCATCCCTGGCCAAAGTCACTTGTCTCAATAATTTATGCACATCGCCATAGTGTCAGGTGCGCTGAGAGGAATTGAAAAATCCCCATCCCCCCCAACCGCGAATTGGCGAGTCTGCGAGCGCTCATCGCATTGGGTATCCTGAAGGCTAGTCAGCCGGAGCTGGGCATCATCGGGATGAGAATTTCCTCATTGGCTCTGGTCTTTCGAGTGCGAAAAGACCCATCGTGTAGGGGTTCGCACTCCGGATCTGAGATATAAACTCTGAACGGAGTGAATGTGATCAAAGATCAAGAATAGCTTGGTTATTTGAAGCTGGAGCTCCATAGGGTCGACACAGATTATATATGAGTAGAATAATTTGCCTTGATGATGGATTCCTTCCTCCCATGGATCTGTCTGGGTACTGAAGGAGAGAGAGAGAAAGCCAGCCGGAGCTGAGCATCATACCTTGACAAATTCATCCTTGGAGCGGGTCTCAGAGCGTAACAAGGAAATTATTTGTCTTAATGATGAAGATCCATCCCCCATAAACCTGGATGGAGTACTGAAAGGCGAACAATGAAAAAAAGAAGAAAAATCAGCGGAAGCCCAACTCCATGCCAATACCGTTCCATTATTGACCCGTCGAGATTTTCAGGGCGCATGGGATTCGATATCCAGAAAGATACAACGAAGTTAGCAAAGCTGGCCATTAGACTCAGATGGAACTGTAACAGGAGATACTTGCCTTAGTAATGAACGCATCTCTCCCATGGAGTCTGATATACTGAGGGGTCAGGAATCAGCAAAGCTGAATATCATACCAGCAGCCGTGGACTTGCCTTGTTGATGACAAGGCGCTCATGCTCCATAAGCCTGCGTACCGGAGAACTGGGAGGTGATGCTGTCACGGTTCGATGATTTAACGACTGATAGACAAAAGCTTTGGTACGAGAAAGAAAGAAGGACAGATTGGAAGCAAGGCTCGAATATGTCGAGTTCTCTGGGAAGTGGAAGAAGAAGAAAATCGACGGGAGGAAGAGAGCGAAACCTGGAGAGTGGTAGAAGAAGATAATATAAAAACCGAAAAGTAACGGCAACATGCAGAGGCTTACACTGCCCCCTACGACTTCCAACGGATCTGAGCTTCTAGGACGGAAACTACGAGCTCATAGTCACCCGATTAGGAAGACATGGGGACCAGAGCAAACACGGTATCGGAACGTAAGTTATCCAATACAACAGGATCGCTAATAATTATGAGGATGTATGCGCCTTATCGTACGAAGTACCGTTTTATCATCGTCTCGAATAGCTGCTGCGGTCAGCAGTACCAACAAGGGCTGGCGACTCAATCCGTAGTGGCGGACAGTCGCGAGTACCACCCTTTTTTGTAAGCACCCAATTTCAATCTATAAATCTAAATATATATGAGCTAAAAACCACTTTTACTATAATTGTGGATCATGTTCGTTGTTGAGTGTATTTAAAGATGCGGAAGTTAGGGCTGACCGATCACCAAGTTGGTATTATTGTCCAAGTCTGAATGCGATTCACACCATTGAGTCAATAACAGTTTCGAGAAGCAAACTCGCTCGAAAAAAAAAGAAAGAAAGAAATACTGCTACTGATAGAAATCCCAGGGACGTTAAGACGTCGAGCATTATTAGGGAGTCATGTAGCGTGCTAGATATGTATTTGGTGATACCGCAGCTGTTCTCACCATACCTTGGGCCACTCGGTCAAATGATTAAGATAAAACAAAAATGCTTCACCTGAAATTATGCTACCATAAAAACGAACATCGAGGTTAATGCTGAAAACAGGTTGGGCCCGTCCCCGAGTGTGTCGCCGCTCTGGATATCACAAACGGTATCCGCACAGAAGAATAATCGATACAAGATAGCGTCATCTATGGCTAGTGTTTGAAAATGACCCAATAAAACCGAACCTGCAGGCTCTAACCAAGAAGCACAGGCCTCTCCATCTGGGAAGAATGGAGAGACCAGGCGCATTGAAGGTCCTATTACAGTGGTATTAGACAAGCCATTCAACACCGACAATTTTATTTGGCAGTCACAACTACGCCTTTCTATACAGGAATTGGATATTTCTCTATGTTCCCTACCAAAGTTTACTACAATGTTTACTCACTGTGTTGACCCATAGATTCACGAGCGGGGCCAGTCTTGGCATAGATAAGACTCGCTTTTTTATATAATACACTTTCAACCCCTTCACTTTGATATTATATTCTTATCTTAAGTTTATTCTCCGGAAGACTCGCGAATGACACATAGCTTATCTGTGTTACTATCAAGATAGTGTTTTGTCGGAGATCCAGGAACATGGTTATGTACTTAGGGCCTTATATATTTAACCTATACATGATTATATATATGGAAGCGTATTGCAACCACCATCCTATTTATTGTAAAACACAATGGCCGACAAAAGTGATTCAAAGCCGATATCTGCTGAAATAACACAGCATGTCTCGAAAGACAATGGTCAGAGAATCAACAACACAATTGACACCCACACCGAAAGCAAGTTGGTATGGAAATTCGACTTGCGCATCCTGCCCGTGTTGGCTGTGATGTACCTGTTCAATAGTCTGGACAAGTCAAATCTTGGAAATGCAAAGACGGCAGGACTAGAAGGTATTCAATTCATATGCATCCATTACACGGCACGGGTCACGGAGGATTATGCTGATTTGAAAGATACCCTCAAGTTGAAAAGCAACCAGTATAATATGATACTCAGTATCTTCTTCATTCCATATGTCCTAACTTCCCCATTCCTCGGTATCCTGGGAAAGAAGTACGGGCCCAATATTGTACTGCCAAGTATGATGTTCACCTTCGGCCTATGTACCATTCTGGTGGTTGCAGTCTTTAACTTCAGTGGTCTTCTTGCTATAAGATGGTTTCTTGGTATGGCTGAAAGTGCATTCTTTCCTTTGGTCATTTACTATCAAACTACGTATGCCCGTTCCTCTTTGCTTTATACATGGCTACTATGGCAATGACTGACGGCATACTAGATTCTACCGTCGCGGAGAACTTGCCCGTCGTCTCGCCATCTTCTATGCCGCGCAAAGCATCGCTTCTGCATTTTCAGGCCTTCTTGCTTTTGGGGTATTCCAAACCAAAACCGGATCGCTGGCAGCATGGCGATACTTATTCCTCATTGAAGGAGGAGGTACAGTCCTCTGCGCATTGTTTGCTCTATGGTATCTACCAAGATCAGCCTCTGAAGCCAAATTTCTCTCTCCCGAGGAAAAGGAACTTGCGTATCTCCGTCTACAACTTGACAGTTCCTCTGTTGTGAATGAGGAATTCAACATCCGAGACGCTCTGCGAGTATTCAAACAGCCAACCAGCTGGGCTATCTTGGCCATTCAGATTTGTCTAGGCGTCCCGCTGCAATCGGTTCAGCTCTTTCTACCGGAGATTATCTCACGACTAGGATATGGAACTGTCAAGACGAATTTGTACACCGTTGCACCGAATGTTTCCGGCGCTGTTGTCCTATTGGTTCTGGCCTTTGGCAGTGACTGGACGAGATGGAGGTTTCCGTTCATCGCGCTAGGCTTTCTCTTCACTTTTATCGGCTTCGTCATTTACTCTGCCATTGATGTGGAGGCTGACCTTGCTGTTGCTTATTTTGCATCTTTTATCATGACATGGTTAGCATCCTTTCCTTCTTATTATACAACATACTAACGAGAAAAGGGGCACATCCGCACCGTCCGTCCTGCTCGACACATGGTATAACAACAACATCGCCAACGAGAGCCGTCGAATGCTCCTGACCAGCATCGCCGTCCCAATGGCAAACCTGATGGGCGTGGTCAGCTCCAATATTTTCCGCAATCAAGACGCACCAAAGTATCTGCCTGCCTTAATCACAACCGCCGCCTTTGGGGGGACTGGATTGTGTTTAACTTTGGCGTTGGGAGGATGGATGATGTTTGATAATAGACGGAGAGATAGGAGGCAGGGAGTTAGCCGTAAGGCACAGGATATTCCGACAGAGAGGTTACGAGAAGGTCCTGCAAGTGTGGATTTTCGGTGGTGTTATTAACCGGATTGATATTTTCTCTTTCCCTTCATTTCTACATACAGGTATCCTGATGTGAAGTAGAACGATGTATACTCCGGCAGCGCTTTTCCCGAATAGGATGTCCATACCATAGTTCGTAGGGAGTACATGTAGCATAGATCATAAGGATTCAAGTGTCCTTATTAATTCAGACGAACTGGAATAGGTGACATAGTTTGTGCACTGAACCTCGCACCAATAGTTCCTCAACGGCAGTTGGCTGTTGGGGTCACGAGAACCCCGGAATTGACAACGCAGGAATGCGAGGTGCTGCAGCTGCAATGCCAGCGTGTTTTCTCTCTGTACTTGGTACCTACATAGTAGTATCATACATATACATCTACTGCTCTTGTAATCTGTCCATCCGGAGTGGCGGTCGGGGAATTGCAAGAGCGCCGCCCGACAAGATCGACGCCCGTGATTGGCCGAGTCCACACGGAGGCTCTACGGGACTACTCCGTATCCCCATTCTCTCTTCAACAACTATCTCCCTTTTCAGACCTTTCTCACGCTGCTGGTCAGTGAGATAGATCGACTGCTTGTTTCCCTTCTATTTTCCTCTTCTTTCTTGTTCCTGTTCCTGCGTCTTTTCTTCTCCCCCCTGGGTGTGGAACAGGTACCGCCCCCGACCATTCAACCACGTTCGACTTCCGCCTATTTCACCTCCCCCCGAAGGCCAGCTTGACTTTTCCTCCTCCCCCCCTCCTCTTTCTGACTTATCCTTTACGAGCCGGTTCCTCCTCTATGCGGCGACCATAGTCCGAACAATTTCCATCTCCCCCTCCTCCCGAAAACATCCACAACTCGCCCCTCGAGGGGCTCATACAGACCCCAACATGTCTTACCCCCAAGCCTACCCGGCTTCACACCGGCCCATGCCCGCATACAACCCCATGGCAGCTATCTCCGCGCCCGCGGGGACATTCCTACCCGGGACCAAGGTTCAGGTCGGAAGCCATCGCGTTGTGGTGGAGAAATACCTTTCAGAAGGCGGTTTTGCCCATGTCTATGTCGTGCGACTCCCCGTTCCCATCGATGGTACTGACTCCGCTGTGTTGAAGCGGGTGGCTGTCCCGGATAAGGCTGCGCTCGCCAATATGCGGACGGAGGTTGAGACAATGAAGAAGCTCAAGGGTCACCGATACATTGTCAAGTACATTGACTCTCATGCGTCTCAGCTGCGCGGAGGTGGTTATGAGGTCTTTCTTCTCATGGAGTTCTGCTCTGGAGGGGGTCTCATTGATTTCATGAACACGCGACTGCAGAATCGGCTGACGGAGCCCGAGATCATCAAGATCTTCTCTGACGTGGCGGAAGGTGTGGCGTGCATGCACTATCTCAAACCCCCTCTGTTGCACAGGGATCTTAAGGTTGAAAACGTCCTCATTTCGCGCCGCGGTGGTGTCTCTTTCTACAAACTGTGCGATTTCGGATCGACCGCGCCTCCTCGCCCCGCGGCTACCTCGGCCGCAGAGGGCCGATTGATCGAGGATGACGTCCAACGGCATACTACGCTGCAATATCGGAGCCCGGAGATGATAGATGTCTACCGGAAACAGCCAATTGACGAGAAGAGCGATATCTGGGCGCTGGGTGTCCTCCTTTACAAGCTGTGCTATTATACAACTCCTTTTGAAGAAGTGGGCCAGATGGCCATTCTCAACGCTAGTTACAAGTTTCCTAGCTACCCGCAGTTTTCGGATCGCTTAAAAATGTTCATCGGTAGGTGTTTAAAGAATTTGCGAGTGATGGATGTGTGCTAACTTGACTAGCTTCCATGTTGAAAGAGAACCCCCAGAAGCGTCCCAACATCTACGAGGTCGTACGCGAAGTATGCCTCATGCAAGGCAAAGAAGTTCCCATCAAAGACGTGAGTACTCTTGGATTGTATTCTAAATAACCCTTGGTCTAACTCCATCAGATCTATTCTGGTCGTTCCCAGTCGGAAGCCCGTCGATACCAGGAACTACCGCCCTCGCCAACAGAACCGCCGCGAGTCGGTGCAGTCTTCTCCCCACCGGTTCAGGAGACACCGATCAGTATCCCGGAAATAGCCCCCATGCGGCGAGGTCGTCCAACAAACGCGAGTTCCCAGCAAAGCTCTGCCAAACCGAGCCCCTCCCCTTACCGCGACTCTGCAGATCCTTTTGCGGTCTTGGACCGAGCTGGAAGCAAATCCCGGGGTCCAGCTGATGAACTTTCGAACCGGTTCCCGACTTTGGACCAGTTTGATATCCTGCATGAAAAGGGAGGCAAATTCGAGTTTGAACCGACATCCGCGAATTCGGAAGGAAACCTGTCGCAGAAGCTCACCAATGCACTGGCCGATGATGCTTTTGCTAGGCGTGAAGAGGAACCGGTCCGCGAGCCAGTGGTCAATAGGCGTTCCCAGGTTCCTTCATCGATGGAGCAAGCCAGACCGTCTGAGAAGTCTACTTATCAGCGAAAGGAGCTTGCTACGCCTACTAGCCGACAGCAAACACCACTTTACCAACCGGTTCCCCAAAAACCTACAATGGTGTCAACTGGTACAATGACCTCGCCGGCACCTACACCAGACTTGCTCGAAAAGAAGTCGAGCCGTCCTATCTTCCGCTTCCCATCTTCGGATAATCAACGCCAGCTGTCTGGGCGGGGCAAAAGCCCATCGCCCCCACGGCTTCCGCCTAACAAGCCGGAGCCCCCCCCAAAGTCTTCCACGGACAGAATCAACGATCTCACGGCATCCTCGTCGCGCCTCTCACTGGACACGGCAAGGCCATCAAGCTTGGACGTCGGTGACCCTCTGACGCGGTCGAAGTCGGCCAACGCCAAGCCTCGTCCGGCCTCTATGCATACCGGTAAGTACGATCTACATCGGGAGTCAGAGAGTGCGCGGTCCTCTCTTGAGCTGTCTCGGAATCCGTATGAAGGTGTACTGTCGCAAGCGCGGGCCGATATGGATCGTGACTATGACCGGGCGAATATCACGTCCGACGTTGATTACCTGCGAATTAAAGAAGAGGAGGAGGTGAACCGGAAGCGCGAGAAGCGGGCCAGTGGGAGCTCGAAACATCACAGCAAGCGGTCAAGTCTCTCCCATCTGTCGCTCTCCAACACGAAGACACTCTTTGCATCTCGGTTTGGCGACGCGTTCCGCCGATTTGAAGGTGGTCCAAATGACCAAAAGCCTCAGTCTCCTGCCACTGAGGATATCCCGAAGCAGCCCTTGGTGGTCACGGCCTCAGAGGTGACCGAGCCGCCTGAAGAGGTAGACAACGAAGAGGGTGATGGCGATATCTCTCCTGAGATGCGCCGTGAGCTTGAACGAAGACGCCTTTCGCAGGAAGAAAAGCGGGTGGCCAACGCAGCCGAAGAATACCGGCGACAGGTAGCAGAAAGGGGAGGAGGACCGCGGCCTGGAGCAGATGGCCGTTCGACCACAATACAGAACAAGGTGCAGAGCTTGATGGGCGAGAGCAGTAAAGCCACACCGCAAAAGACCGCTACAGGATATGGCCGGTTTACGGAACAGTCGAACCCACCAGCTTTGCAGGCAAAGCCGAGTGAGCTGCGTTCGGAACCGCTGTCACAGGATTCAGCCCCAGTGTACGGCTCCTATACGGGAGGCGGACCATCCCCCGCCGCCAAGGAAACCCCCATCCCCAAGCTTTCGACCGCTTCGACAGAATACGCACCCGCCCAGCGCGCACAGCGCACAGGACCGCGCCCAGCAGCCCCTCCCAAACCCAAGAGTCTCCGCGTCGACTCCGACCTAACGCAGTCCAGCCAGGACCGTAGCCCAACGGTAGCCAAGACACCCACCTCCCCAAGCGAGGACTGGGAGACGAGTTTCAGCCGGCGCTACCCCAGCCTCTCTGGGCTGGAGATGGTGGAGACGGAGATTGAGATATCCAAAGTGACGAGTCTGCGGACCAAGGAGGTGTAATCGCATGTACTTTAGCCAGTGTTTCTATCTTTTGTTCGATTTTTCACGCCGAGAGCGCCAGACTTGGATTTATGTTGAGATTTGTTATTTGCCGTGTATGGCTATAGACTAGTGAACTAATTTGTTGCATATAGTGGTTTGCTTTCAATGCGCCTTCGTACTCCGTACTCTGTAGATTCCTGAAATGGCAGTGAAACATACCGCCATCCTCTCCGCCAAATATTGCCAGATGCTGCCAGATACTGCCATTAGACTCATCACCGCTCAATTCTCAATTCAACAGGTATCATGGCGCCAGTTACGTTAAGCACGGTTGATAGTGAGTGCTATCCTCTTATAGCTGGACACAAGGCTAACAAGACAGACGACCTCAAGGATATCATCCAACAGCTCTTCGAAATCCAATCCGCCGTGCATGGCTACCTCGGCCAAGAGACGCAGCAGGAACTCGTCCGGAAGATGTACGCCCCTACCGAACACTCACACTAATCCCCATACTAATACTAAGAATATAGAAAAACACTAACCCTAGCCCTCTCCACCCTCTCCTCACACACCCAAGACAACCCACCCCAACCCGCCGACCCCCAACAACAATCGCAACCGCAACCGCAACCGCAATCGCAACAAGGAAACCCAGACCCCCCGCTCAGCAGCATCCAACTCCCCCCCGAGATAATCGACTACGTCGACTCGGCGCGTAACCCGGACATCTACACGCGCGAGTTTGTGGAGCTAGTACAGCGCGGAAATCAGGATCTCAAGGGGAAGAGAGAGGCGTTTGCGAGTTTTCGGGATGTGCTGGCGAGGGAGATGAAGAGTGCTATGCCGGAGTGTAGGGGGGAGGTTGAGAGGGTCATGAGGAAGGCGTGATCTTGTTTGATTGGGCTTGTTGGTTATGTTGGTTGTATACTGGGTATTGGCGTATTTGGGTATGGGTACGGATAATATGTAACTATGCATATTGTTGCCTGAGGAACTGTGATGACAAGTACAGCGTGCGTAATATGAGGAACAGGAATACCCCGGATTCTCGTGACAGGCTGAGTCAGCATTGTCAGCCTCGATCTCCGCACTCTGACGGCTGGGGATATCTACATACATATGGATATGGGGTACTGCCAATTGAGAAACACGGTAATCGGGCCATGACGAGTACCGCTGCAACAGCCAAGCCAACAATGACCGGTGCAACGGGCTGTGTTGGTTGTTCTTTGCGCTGTGCTGTGATCAGCACCCCAGGCCCGAATACGGCACACGAGCCATTTATCGTGCAGGGGAGGCTCAATCCGGGCACTCACGGGCAATACAGATAGACAAACGACTGGCGGACTTGACTCTCGATTCTTGACTCTCGGTTTATTTCGGTCAGGCCAGAAAAAGAAACAAGAAACGGAAGCAAAAGATCATCCCCGCTCGTTTACCAACACGACCAGTCATTCTCGCTCGCTTCGTATTGGTGTGATTCTTGGCTGATCCCGGTTATCACAATCGCCTTTCTCTGCCTCTCTCTCACCTGCGCTCTACTCTTGCTCTTTCGCGCCAGCATGATATTCGGTTCTCTTGCTGTTGATCTGTATAAAATGTGCTATCGCTCTCTGTCCAACCCAAAAGTACCGTCATGAGCAACGACAGCTTCATTGATCCCGGGCAGGGCATCACCGGCGGCCTCGCCGATGGTCCCTGGGGGATCAAAACCGCTCTCGCAACTCTTGCCGCCGTCGCTTGGTATAATGCTCTCGAACTGATAGTTCTCGTTTTTGTCACTTTTCGCGAGTACCATGGACTCTACTTCTGGAGTCTTCTGATTTCCGCATCGGTCGGGCTCGTGCCCTACTCGCTTGGCTTTCTGCTCAAGTTCTTTGAGATCTGGTCTGCTTGGCTGTCTGTGTCGTTGATCACAGTAGGGTGGTACTGTATGGTCACCGGGCAGTCCATCGTCCTTTACTCCCGTCTACATCTAGTCATGCGCAACCAGCGTGTCCTCCGTCGCGTCCTGATCATGATTTGCGCTAACGTATTCATCCTACACATCCCCACAACCGTCCTAACCTACGGCTCCAACATCGCCCCCAAAGAAGACCAACAACCCTATATGCGCGGCTACAACGCCATGGAGAAAATCCAAATGACCGGCTTCTGCATCCAGGAATTTATCATCTCCGGCCTGTACATCTGGGAGACAACAAAACTGCTGCGAGTCGATCCAGACCGCAGCAAGCACAAGATCATGTACCAGCTCATCATCATAAACCTCATCATCATCTTCATGGACCTGGGCCTGCTCATCATCGAATACGTCGAGCTATACATCATGGAAACAATGATCAAAGGCGTGATCTACAGCATAAAACTAAAGCTCGAGTTCGCAGTCCTTGGAAAACTAGTCCGTCTCGTCCACTGCCATATCTGGAAAACGGATTCTGTGGTCCTGCACCACCACGATCATCCGAGATTTCATCGCCATACGCCGACTGGGCATCATCTTCCAGATTTTGTCGACGCAACTCGCGTCACAACGGATCTTACGCACGCCCCGACGGTTACTACCACTGCATCGACTATCAAGACTCGAAGACCGAGTACGCTTCCTCCTACAGTCGCTGCGCGTCGGCGCTCGGTGCCGGGGATGGATTATGATGCCATATCGATCGCCATGTTTGAACACTCACCTCCATCGCGAACCTTCAACTCTTCTCATTCTGACATTGAGCCGGATGGTCTGGAAGCTCCTCGTCATTGCCACCATGTCAACGATCACGATCACGACCACGACCTAGAAGCCAGCCCCTCCGAATTCTCAAAATGGAGCGGCGACACCCGCACCGTCACGAATAACAGCGCCACGACCACGACC
>JAOYNC020045481.1:0-11711 GCA_025802115.2 Bertia moriformis
GAAATTGAGGTGTTTGAAAAAAATATTGTGTGGGCAGATGTCACGTGACGACCATCAGTCAACCACCGTGCCACCTCGAGCCATCGCCAGACAACCCCACCTGCCCGCCAGCCCCCCGCCAACCCGGAGGTGGTAGCCGAGCCTGCCGAGACGCTGTTCCGAGAGGACCCCAAGAAGCACCTATGCCGCCGCCTGGCACGACCATCGGCTCTATAAGACGACAGCTCCCAGCAAGCTCAAATACCTCGCCCGCAGTTTCCACAACCACAACAGAGGCACAGTCCGCCCGGCATCTGATCCAGTCATTTTGGCACCTCCCGAGAAGCCCGCGGCAGCCTGCGCAGTCCCCACAGCGCTATGTGCACCCCTCGGGAATCTGCTCCCATATTCGGCTGGGAGCCGGCCACCGCAGCAACGCTTGCTCGGATGCGGCGACAAGTGAAATGCAGTCTTGACTGGCACTCGAACCGGCCGATATACAAGCCAAAATCCATTAAGTTAGTCTCTTACCCTGATCGATTCTCTCTCTACTCTTTAAGAGAAGACTCGATAGTAGCATAAGAACTAATAACTATCTTGGTTATTCCTGATCAACTCCAGAGGCTAACATAGTCAGCTCGTCGTACTAGACTGTCTGCTATAAGCTATCGGTATAGATTCGACGTCCTCATTCGTCGCTTAGCAGGCTGGCAGCAAGGCCCTCCCCGACATGTTTGCGCGCACAACGACCAATCAAGCCAACGACTGTCTGCTGCGTATCGCCCCGTTTGTGGGCCGCGGTATGCCGGAACTGGCAGCCAAGCCCCGGCGTCTATTTTTTGCCGCCGTGATACTGGTCCCCCAGCGTTCAAAGTCCGCCGCCCACCGGGCGGGCCTAACGCGAATTCCTGACCGGTCGCGCCATACGGGTCTCGAGAGCAAGAGCTCCCCCCAGGGGCTTTCTCGGTGATCCTCGTTGTCACTGGACTCGTCTCCGGCTCGAGATTGCAGCCGAGACTGAGGTTGAGTCCGAGGCCGTTGCCGACCTGAAGTCCGGTATGGGCGCGTCTGTCCCCGAGTTGCCATGCTTGTCTGTGTTTGTCCATAACAAGGGCCCGAATGGTGGGCTCCGATCCCGGACCAATATCGGCACCGATACATGAGATCACGTCCGCGGTCTGTCGCTGGCCGCTTTATACTACCTGGGCTCAACAAGGCGAGGCAGCTGGCCGAGGCCATCGTCACTCACGGCTTTACCACCTCGTGCGGCCATCCTACCCATCACGCCACGATCCCATTGGGACAACAAGTATGGCCGGCTAATCCTGGCTCTCGGCTCCAATACTGACTCCGAGATCACGTCCCGCGGTCCCTCGGCACCAACATTGACTCCGAAATCTCGTCCGCCGTGCCTGCCCTTAAACGGCAGCTTCATACGACCTATGGTGGTTAACAAGGCAAGATACCGGGCCGAGGCTGACAAGTATGGCCGGCTAGTCCGGCCTAGCGGAGTGGCTCGCAAGGTCGACGCCATTGGCCAGCACTGGTTCTGCGTGCATGCGAGTTTCTGCCTGGCGCGAGCCGCGGTCGAGAACAAAAAACAGATGTCGGAGCGTCCAGATGGACTGCAGCACGACCGAGTGTCGAGATCGATTGCAGCACTACTGGGCAGCTACTTCATTTAGGTCGGAGCGTCGACGGTGACTATAGCACAACTTGGCAGCTACCTTATTTGGCTAAGACGTACTCATATAAGCTCAGGTACAGGCATCAGACAATGCGGTGACAGAATACTTAGCAATGTCGATAAGGGACTGTCTCAATCTCGAGAGCTCCTGTCTTAGTATAGTAGCAGAAGTCTGGACCTTTCGGTCGGGGCCGTGCCTGACTGCCGGCCCGTAGCGGGGGGTGCAAGCACTGGAGGAGGATGAGACGGTCAAGATACAGCAGCCGGTCTATGGGTATCGAACTGGGATTGTGGGAGCGGAAGTAGCACATGAATAGGAAGACGAGAGACAGGGCCTGTGGTGGGGGCGGCTGTGGGATGGCCCCTCTGGCGACCAGCCGCATCATATGCATCACCATTATTTCCTTTCTGGCCCCTGGCCAGAGTATTTAACGACAAGTAATCTGAGGGCTGGGAATGACGTATCTGGCTGATTCGTAGTACCTTTCTGCACCTGAAGAGCCGGGGGATTGGCCACAATTCTCCGACCTCCAGGATCATGCCGAGGGTGGTTATCCAATGCTCTTTCACGATCTACATATGGTATGGCGCTCAGAGCGCCTTTATCAGCGTGAGATTGTATCTTGTATTGATCAGCTCTCTCCCTATTTCTGGGAGAGATCTCATCCTATTTATGCTTGATAGGAGCTTCTGATACGCCATCTGCTGAGCCTGCGTCGATGACCTTATTCACGCGGGAACCCCTAATCTACTTTTATAATAATAGCACGATCGCCCATCTCTCTATACATTAAGCTGATCAGGCCTCCAATCCTGCGATCAGCCTGGTTTCCCTTACTCTGCCCATAGAGCAACGGAACAGATCTCGGTCTGGGCCCTGCGCGGGCCCAGATCCCTGTAGGGCGCGTCACGCCTGCCTGGCGCGTTACATGCGGGCCAGAGACAGGCCGGATAAAGAAGAGAGATTGGCCAGAGGCGGGTCTATTCCGGGCCAGATGCGACTGGCAGGCGGGCCGGGGGCGGGCCCAAAGCTGGCGAGGGGGGGCTGGAGATAGGCCACCTGATAACCCCGCCCGACGATTCTGTCCCCTCTTTTTAGTTGCCTATAGTTCCAGAATCGTACCATGCTGCCGAGCGACGACTACCGACGGCCAAATACTGGTGGAGACGGTCGGAGAAGGGCTCAAGGTGGGCCAGACAGGCTCGAGGTTGGCCGGAGACCCGAACGCCCTCCCCGCCTGCAGGGAGTAGGATCCCTTTGAGAAACTGGTACCCTTTATCAACATGTCCGGCGCACATAGCCGAGCTGGCGGCCTCCTAGTTGGTCTTGGCCCCGGGCTGCATCCATCCCGCCCGGCCTGTCCTGGACTTGGACTTTCTCCTCCTAGATTATTGGCATATGGTCAACTGAGCGCGGGAGATGTCATCCATCATCTGGCAACAAGGATCCCTATTTCTTCCCTTGCCTATCTACGACTCCCATTGCCCCCGCTCCTGCCTTCTTCCTCTCCCACTGTCCTGTCTCCCTTTTCCTTTGATCTATCCAACTGCCCGATCCCCTCAGTCCCATGTCTCAGTCCCATGTCTTATTGGCCTACTCCTGTATCCCTATCCAATCTCCCGTCCTGTTTCTCTACAACTATTGCTCTGCCCCGTTTCCCTGTTCTCCTGACCTGTCCGACCCCTCCCGTTTCTCTGCCCCCCCCTCCGTCTCATTTCCCTGTCCCATTGCCGTACTCCCATCTCCTTGTCCGGCTTCCCTGCTTCCTTGACCTGGCAGTCCTGTTCCCATGACGTTTTACCCGTCCTGCTCTACCCTATTCCCATCCCTTTTCCAACTACCTTGTTTCTTTGGCCTGTGTCCTGTCCATATCCTCCCATTCCCATTTTCTTGTCCCGTTTCCTGCCCCACTCCCGCCTTCAGACTCCTATTTCTCTTTTCCGTTGTCTTGAACTGCCCCGTTTCCCTTATCTCCTCACTCCCTGCCAGATTGCCTTGTTCTCATCTCCGTCCCCATAACCCCTGCTCCATTACCTTTCCCATCTCCATGCCCCATTGAATTATCCTACTCCCCTTTTCATGTCTCACTGTCTCCTTGTCCGATCCATCAGTCCTGGTGCCCCAGTCTCTTTGACTGCCCCGTGTCCCCTGTTTCTCTGGCCTGCCTGGCCCACAGCTGCTGCTGCCTTGCCCAATTTCCTTGTTCCTTTGGCTTGACCTCACTTGCTTCTGACTCCTTCTTATACCCTCTATCCCTGCCAGCTGCCCTACTCTGTCCTGCCCCCCCCCTTTTCCCTCTCTGTTATCCTGTCCCGCCTCCCTGTCCATTTCCCCTACTCCCACTTCTCTGTCCCACTTGCCTGCTCCGATTTCCCTACTCTGATCTCCCTACTCCGATTGCCGTGCCCCATACCCCTACTCCCATTTCCATGTCCCATTCTTCAACGCTTCAACGCCCTTCTCTCTACTGTATTCCCACTCTGGTCTCTCCTCTATCCCCATTTCAAACCCCGGTCACTTTACTCTACTCCCATTTCCCAGTCCCGTACCCTGTTTCCCTGGTCCGTCTATCCAATCTCCATCCTGTCTTCATATCCTACCGCTACTGCCCTACGCCGTTGACTCGTCCTATTCCAGATTTCCCTAGTTCTCGCACTCGGAGGGGAGGGGGGGGTTGTCCGCCGACTGCCACACACCTGATGCTGCCGATCTCGTGTCCCTGCCACCTTCCCCATCCCATTTCCCTATCCCGTTTCCCACTCTCGTCCCTGATACCGTTTCCCTACCCCCGACCCTTGGCCCCGGTGCCCCAATCCCGCTTCCTGGTTCTGTGTCACGGCCTTGTTTCGCCGAGTCCCGTTTCCCAAAACTGTTTCCCCCGGTCCCGTTTCCCCGTCCTGTCTCCTAGTCCCCCTATTTTCCAGGAATAAACTCAACTTGCTCGGGCACAGCTCGCGACGGACACGAACAGGTGGCGGCTACTCTACCCATCCACGAGAGAAGTCTGCACCCATCCGCGAGAGAATTCTACATCCCCCCCTCGCCCCCATCAGAGGCTGCGTCCTTAATATCCTTCCGCCTCTCCTCTGGGCACGCTGGTCTCGTCGAGTCCGACCCAAGCGAACGGCGGTAAACATACTCGGCCATAGCGGGTACTGATCGAGCGCCAAGTTACAAGTCATAGAAGTGCCGGCACATATCCTTTCCTTCGGCCACAGATTCGCCGGCAGTAGGGGTATGACTCCTTGGACCAGCGACAAACCTGCATTCCAACCGTCGAGACCGGGAAACTACCGCACACCGCCGTCGCCAGACAGCGACCGACCGGCTGCCAGACATGGGCCGTAATCAACCCCTGCGAACTCATACACTGCCCTCGTGCCGGCTCGTCAACACCCTCGAGCCGGCTCGTCAACACCCTCGAGCCGGCTCGACAGCACCATCATGCCGGCTCGACAACACCCGCATCAACTTTAACAATGTGTTGTTTGACATATTCAATGCTAGAGCTAGAAAGAGCGACAACACGATGCACCCCCTCGGCTCCTGTCACATCATCTGATCATCTGGTCATCACCTGCGCCCTTTTCCGGTTGTCTCCAAGCCCGGGGCCATCACCCATCCCCTGCCACGTCCCACAAATCATCTGCCGTCTCGTCCGCCGTCTCGTCCGCCGCATCGTGCGCCGTCCGCTCCAATGGCGCTCGATGCGGCCAGTATAATATATGTCGGTCATGCCGACCCGCGCAAGGATCCCTGATATCTCTCTCCGCGATCTTCCGCCTCGCCTATAGCAGCAGCATCGAAAGCGCGGCCAGCGCGATCACAGCGAAATGGGCACCAACCAGCCGGGCCGTCGCCATCGCGCCGGCGGGGACTTGTGCGTCGCTGACCGGGGCCACCGTCGTGATGGAGTAGACTTCGGCGAATCCGAGATCGGTCGAGTTGAAGCAGTTGGACCCGTTGACGATGGGAATCCTCGGGTCTCCCGGCTCGGCAAAGATGATGTCGACACACTAACGGGGAACAAGCCAGATTAGCAGCGGGTGGCGGGGCGGCCGAGGGCGGCAAGGAAAGAGGGACCCACACTAAACAGCGCCGCCCCGTGCAGCGCGATCTCCACCACCTGAATGGTGGCCCGGTCGCCGGCCCGGACCTCGGCCCCCGCGGGCAGCGGCACCTGCGGGAAGCAGATGGTGCCGGGGTACGGCCCTGACGACGGGCCGAGGATCTGGAAGGTCGGCACCATGATGTTGGACATGTTCAGCGGCCCGCCGTCCGGCCCATCCGTCCCGAACCCGAGGTTGATGTTGGAGAAGGCAGTCTTGTGGCCCTGAAACCAGCCGGGCTGGTAGGCGACGGCGCCGCCGGTGGTGGGCCAGTAGGTGCGGTTATTTGTCGTGTTCATGCCGCCGCCTAGCAGACGGCCGTCAGACGGTTGGCAGACGGGAGAGGAAAAAGGAGCACCAACATGGATACAGCCATTGCATGCCGTACGGAAACGTCTGGTTGGTGATCAGGTTGTTGCCTCGCCATCCCGGGTACGTCATGATCGTGTGGGCTGCCGCGGTCGCGGCCGAGGCCAGCGCGACGAGCAGAAGGCGCGCGATCGAGAACATGGTGAGTGGGGTCGGGACCGGAGCCCGGCTGGTACGGGATCAGGACGGCGGCGGGCTCAAGACTTTTGTCAGAAACCGGACTCGGCCACGGACTCGACGGCGGAATGCGGGACCGGTTGAATTTCCCCGTGTCACCCGACCTTTGAACCGACTGCGGGTGCGATGACGGGATGAACGGCGGGAGCGGAAGAGGGGCGGAAGCGGAAGAGGGGGCGGGAGCGGGTGGCCTCGTCGAGTCGCACGCTCTATGTCGGTCGCCGTCGGCCACTATCGTGATGGAGAGTCAAGTGGGAGGAGAAGAGAAGAGGTGCCAGTGACAAAAGAGCAAGAAAGCGCTGAGAGAGCTGACTGGTTGGCTCTCTCTGGTCGCCCATTGTAGCCACCAGTAGCGGGTTCCCGTCAGCAAGACTGGTGGCGGCGGCAACCCACGCCCACCCGCCACTTTATCGTGACCCGGCAGGCTCATCTGCGCCTGTGGGCCCTGTGGACCCGGTCGACCCTGTGCTGCAGCGGGCCGACAAGCATTTCCACTGTGTCGCAGGGCGTTTGGCGGGTACACGGCTCGACTGTCCTGGACGACTCCGGGAGAAGGGAAGACGCCGCCGGCCGGCCGCGGCTGAGCGGACCGGCTGCTGGCGGGCTGGCGGGCTGGCGGCGCCAAGACCAGACCAAGGATGATGGAGTCGGCATGATGGATGGCCGAGCGTGGCCCATGATTGGCGCTCGCCGCGACCGTCCCACCAAAGGCGGTCGCGCGCCGTGTGACGAGCGAGTGGTCACAGCCAATCGAGCGGGTAGGACGGGGGGGCGTAAGCGCCGGTGGTCGATACGAAAAAAAAACCAAAAAAGAAAATTAAAAAAAAGAGGATCGGCAGTCGGACATTGATCAAGATGGCGATGACGGGGCGTCACTTGGTGAATCCATGTTTTTTCTTGGCGGCCGTGTTTATTTTCGGCATGGGTCTCGCTGCATGCTGATATGCTGGGGGGTGGCATGTTGGTCAAATCATGCCCAGCAGGGCACCGTGAGGCTTCGAACCAGAGCCGTTGCGTTGCCAGGACACTCCAAAGACCCAAGGTGGCGGGCCACCAGAAACGAGAATCCTAATGGGGCTGCGCACGGCTGTGGGATGACATGACGGCCATTTTCTGCCGGCAGCCACGCAGCCCAAAGTGCTGTCTGACCACCAACCTGCACAAGGTTGGCGGTGCAGTCGCCGCGATCGGTGCGTGCTCCTTACTAATGGCGTCCTCACTAATTCTGAAAAGGCCCTGGACCCATAATTAGCACAGAGGGGGAAACCCTCTGGCCGGACCCATTTCTCCCCTCCCCGAGATACGAGTGCCTCGTCTTTGAGCTTCCCTGGGATTCTTTCCCTATTCATACAAAGGCATTGGCTGTGGGGGCGCCCCCCCGGTTTGAAATGTTTGAAATATCCGTTTGAAAAAGAAAAGGGGGTCCGAGTTCTCGAGGTCCGAGCCGATTCCCACCATCGCACTCTGATCGTCGGCCACTGATCCATCTTGGCAGCAGCCAGCAGCGGGGAAAAGGGCTCCCGGCCAGTTGGCCGGTGGGTGGCGCCGACGCTTCCTCTCCCCGCATTCGACTGAGTCGGACCGGATCGACGTCATATCTATATATATAGGATGCTCGATTCCCCCATGGCGCATCGAGTCGCATGCTGGCTTCCCCGCTCGGCAACCGAGGGGACTGGACGTCTGTTGAGCATAATAAAATATTGCCTGGTTCCGTCTGACCTGGCTGACGGCGAAACAATAAAAAACAAAAAAAAAAAAAAGCCCACGCTCGGTCTGCAACTTGTCACCGAGCATGCGCCGTCATGGACGCCGTCGCCAGCGCTCCCCACGGCAGATTAAAAGCCCAACCTGGACCGCCAAGACGTAGCGTCTCCGGCCTCCGCCGCCTGCCTAGCGTGGATGGATGGGCGCGGCGCGGGAGAATCTGATCCTCGACCAGAGCCCGAGGGGGCTGCGAGCGAGGTCGCGCCCCGGCCTGCCGGCGCGGACAGGGACGCAAGGAAGACACAGTCGGCGCCCGCGACGAGCATGGCCAGCGTGGACAAGATCAGTTTCTGGGCCAGGGCTGGGGGGAGGGGGGCGTGGAGCGCCGGGCCAGCCGCCAAAGTACTGGTTGATGGACCAGGCACGGCGGTCGGCAAGGCCGCCATATGATGGTGAGCAGCCGAGAGATCTTGACCCGGACAGCAGAGGAGCCGCCAACCCGACCCGCCGCTCTCTGTGAGCTGCTCTCCCCCTCTTTCCATCCCCCCCGGCTCGATCTTGCCGCCGGAATTCCGCGCGCTCGGATGGCTAAAGATGATGCTCACGGCTCCTCCGTCGCGCGTCGCATCACGTCGTCCCGAGACCTGATGATCGCAGACGCAATCGCAGAGCTTCTACGCCGAATCGCGCCTGACCCCCCTCGCTGACACCCCAACAGTCAAGTAGAGCTGGATGGCGATGCGGCGCGCCAGGTGTAAAACGACTCGTCAGGCTCCCTCTTCGTGTCGATCCGGCCGTGGTTCTCCTCCGGGACGATGCTGCGCTGTTTGGGCGCAGATTTATTAGCAGACCAAGATGGATCCGTATACGACGTGCCGGATCTGGTCCGGCTCGTCGTGTGCCGAGGCCGGCCATCCGACTGGCTCCGCTGGCCACTAGCAGTTATCCTACGCCCTCGCGGACTCGCCAGCCGCCAGGCAATAATGGAGGCCGAGATTAGCTGACCCTCTCCACGGCGTGTGCGAGGGAGAGTGAGGTGCGCATCCGATCTGGAGGGTCTGCGTCAGGATGCAGTAGACACAGACGACCCTGCAGAGCCAGGCCGTCTAGTCAGGGAAAAATCGGGACGTTGCGCAATGCACTGGCAACTCGGCGGGGCACCAGCAGCTCAAGTCGCCCTCTCGGGGATTGACACCACGGCCCGGGCCCTACTGGGAGACCTGGAGAAGACAGATAGCTCCAGACCTGGATATCCAGACCCTCCCACGAGCCGCCGCTTCTCTCCTCTCCGCGCCCGGTCATTTTCCCTGCTTACTAAGACTGGACCACTGTAATTTCCCCTGCTAGGCCTCCCACCCCGCACCACCACAGCACCATCACAGCGCCGCAGCACCACGGCGCCGCAGCACCACAGCACCGCCGCACCCTGACAGCTCTAGCCCCCCACCTTTCGAGAGCTCCGAATAGGGCATCTGCTGCCGGATCTCCAAGCCATCAGTCCCATAGGAAACTCCAATTCGCCGCCATCCCCATCGCTGTCGTCGCCATGGCGCAGCCGCCGGCCGGAGAGCCTGCATGCGCCAGCGTGCGTTTCGCCCTGCCAGACGCCGGCTTCGACCTCGACCACATCCTGCGCCAAGAGCTCGAGGACAAGGACGAGCCGGCATGCCAGCTCGGTACGCAGATCGACCCGGACGCAGAGAGCAGGCAGCTGGAAGAGCTCATCCTCTTTCCCCCGGCCGATATGACCGACTGGCTCGACCGGGTGCAGCAGTGAGCCAACCGCCCCGTCTCTTCGTCTCTCCGTCTCTCCGTCTCTCCGTCTCTCCGTCTCTCCGTCTCTCCGTCTCTCCGTCTCTCCGTCTCTCCGTCTCTTTCCCAAGCCTTCCGTCCGCTAACTTGTTCCTCCCCCCTACCCCCCAGACGATGGGATATCCCCATCGACCTCGATCACATGTTCGAGATTGCCCCGACCTTGTCCCGCACCGTTGCCCATCTCCGGCGCCGCGGCCTCGAGGGCCGGATTTCCGGGTACGACGAGATCACGATCCCGGCCGACGAGGGCACCGACCGGAACTCGACCTCACTGATGCGCCGGCCCGGCGACCGCGTCGACTTTGTGCGTGGTACCACAGCCTCCCTTCCCTTTACCCCGGCCGGGCTCGCCGCCCAGGTCGACGGCACCCTGCGGGGCGACCACGAAGAGGAGGACGAGGCCAACAAAAAGTTGCCGACGCTGGAGCGGGTCATCACGCTCGGGCCCCACGGTGCCGTCGGCCTCCTCGAGGTCGCCCCCGGTCTGCCGCGGGGCATCGCCTTCTCCAATAGCACCGTGCCCGACCCAGACGACGCCGCCGAGGTCGAGCAAGAGCTGGGCCGGGAGCCCGAGCCGATCACGGCCAGCTCCAGCCGAGGACGGCAAGATGCCGGCGGCCGAGACGAAGAGGCCGGACAGTCGGGCCGTCACAACGGAAACGACAGAGCCATTGATGAACAAGGCGGCCATGATGACAGCCAAGACCTGGACCACGACCTCGATTCAGTGCTGCCGGTCGAGTTCGCCGCCTTCCAGCCCAACTCCGTCGTCGCCGCTGCCGCCCGCGCCGTCGCGGCCAAGGGCGCCGACGAGACCCGCGACTGGGCCCACATGGTCGACCTCGACCAGCCCATGGACAACTTCCGCCAACTGGTCCCGGACATGGCGCGGGAGTGGCCGTTTGAGCTCGACACGTTCCAGAAGGAAGCCATCTACCGGCTCGAGTGCGGCAATTCCGTCTTTGTTGCCGCCCACACGTCGGCCGGCAAGACCGTCGTGGCCGAGTACGCGATCGCCCTGGCCGCCAAGCACATGACCAGGGCCATATACACGTCCCCGATCAAGGCACTGAGCAACCAAAAGTTCCGCGACTTCCGAAAGGCCTTCGCCAAGGACGGGGCCGACGCCGACGCCGGCACCGGTACCGACAGCCAGGCCCGCGCCGACGTCGGCATCCTCACCGGCGACGTCCAGGTCAACCCCGAGGCCGGCTGCCTGATCATGACCACCGAGATCCTCCGCAGCATGCTGTACCGGGGCGCCGACCTGATCCGGGACGTGGAGTTTGTCATCTTCGACGAGGTCCACTACGTCAACGACCTGGAGCGCGGTGTCGTCTGGGAGGAGGTCATCATCATGCTGCCGGACCACGTATCGCTCATCATGCTGTCGGCGACGGTCCCCAACACCCACGAGTTTGCTTCGTGGGTCGGCCGGATCCGGCAGCGCGAGATCTACGTCATCTCGACCCGGCAGCGGCCCGTGCCCCTGCGCCACCACCTCTGGGCCGGAGGGACAATCCACCAGATCGTCGATCGTGGCGTCTTCTCGGAGCGGGGGTGGAAAGAGGCGGGGCTGGCGCTGCTGGGGGGGGCGGCAAAGGGGCCGGAGCAGCTGAAGGAGCGCCAGGAACGCCAGGAACGCCAGCACCAGGAGCGCCAACTGGAGAGGCAGCCGCCGCCACAGCTGGCGCCGCATCAGCTCGGGAGGGGGGGGGCAGTAAGAGCCGTGGGAGCCGTTGCCAGCCGCGGCCGCGGCGGGGTTCAGCCCCAGAGCCGGGGAGGTCACGGAGGAGGAGCCGGAGCCGGAGCCAGAGGGGGGGGGCAGAGGGGGGGCCAGAGGGGGGGCCAGAGGGGGGGAGGGGGG
>JAOYNC020045578.1:0-11709 GCA_025802115.2 Bertia moriformis
CTCCTCGACGCCGTGTGGCCGTTCAGCGGCGGCGGCGCCGCCGGCTTCCGCCTGCTCGTGCAGGGCCTGCTGTTACCTGGAAGAGGACCAGAAGCAGGAGTAGTAGCAGCAGCAGCAGAGGCAGCGCCGCCGCAGACAGAGAAAAATCCCCACCTGTGTCCGATCAGCTTGCGGTTGTTGACCCGCAGGTCCTTCTCGCTGGGCACACTCGACCGGAGCGGCTCGCCATTGATGGTCCAGACCCGGATGTACGAGTCCATCGTACCCACCGCCAGCAGCGTGCTGTCCTGGGAAAAGTCAACCGACGTGACCGATCCCAGCGTGTTGTGGAGCGTCAGCATGCAGGCCGTGACCGGGATCCCGCCCACACCGCCGGTGCGGCCGTCAATGCGGAACCGGTCACGGTTCTCCCGCGCCTTCTGCATCTCGACCACAACGTCCCGGGCCCGGGACGGCGGCAGCGGCAGGTCCGCGCGGAGTGGGGCCGTGTCTGCAGCCCCCTCGTCATCCTCCCGCTTGATCTTGCGGTCATACTCGTCCACGAGGCTGGCCTTGCCCGGGCGCGGCGGGTTGGTCAGCTCAAAGTCCATCAGCTCGGCGCGGACATCCTCCCGCAGCTCCGGCTCGGTCGGCAGCGGCCCCAGCCGCAGCGGCGTCTTCTTGTTGACCATGTCGCGGTTCAGCACTCCAATCGGGTGGCCCGGGATCCCCTCCATCGGCTCAGCAGGCTCGGCCTCGCTGGTCTGGGCCTGCGCAACCATGTTTTCGAAGCTGAAGGGTGCGATTGGGCCGCGCTTGCTGGTCTCGATTTTGCAGTGGTCCTGCAGAATCTGCCGGATGATGGAGCCGCCCTCGTGGTCGTCACGCTCCAGAAAGTGGTATAGGTCGCCGGCAATGGCGTCGGTCAGCACGATCCCGTACTGGTTGTCAAGGTAGAGGCGCGTAACTGGGTTCTCGTCCAGATGCTGGCTCAGGCTGATGGTGGAGAACAGGCTGAGGTCGCTCGCGTGGTGGGCTTCAAAATTGTGCTGCAGCTCGGCGAGGTAGTCACGCGCGTCGTCCGCGTAGCCCTGTCGCACGAGCCTCATAAACGAGTAGGCAAACACGGGCCACAGCAGTTTGGACAGCTCAGCCTGAGGCAAGATGGCGCGTCAGTTCGGACGGAAAAGGTCACGTGTAGGCTGCAGCAGAATCCAACAGCCAGCGCAGAATAGGCGCGGGGCCTACCTTGTAGATCACGAGGTTGGATTCGATCCACTGCTTCAGGTGGTCAAACGCGCCCAGGTACTTCTTTGGGCCCCAGTCATCGATTCCTTTGTGGACCGGGCGCCCATCCGGTCCCAGGTTCTTGGCCTCGCGCCGGAAAACTTCCTCTGCAAGGATCCATCTCGTCAGCAGATAGGTCATCAGTACAAAGAGGCCTGCAGCAGTAGCAGCCAGTAAACAGGCGGCTGGACCGTAAACAGACTGCTGTCTCGGCCAACTGCTGTTGTCTCGGGGTTCACTTGCCGGTTTTGTTGAATCCTCTCTTGAGAAGATAGTCGGTCACCTGTCCAAGAGGGCATGGTCAGCATCAGCAGCATCAAAGGTATCAAGCAAGGAGCAAGGCCAGCCGAGCTGGTAAACGTTAAACGCCAACGAACTATCTTCAGCTGACCCGCATTGTGCGGGATGGGCTGGGTGTCCGGCTCAGGCTCGGACTGCTCAGCCGGCTTGGCCGGCATGGCCGGCACCGACTTCTTTGTCGGGGTTGACTTTTTGGCCGGCGTGGCCCTCTTCGCCGGCGAAGATTTCTTGGTTGGCGTGGCCGGCTTGGCCGGCTTCCGAGGCATTGTAAGGTGTTGGGGGAGCAGAGTTGAATTTTCACGTTTGGTTTACCACTGTGGTGTGGTGTCGTGGCAAAGGTGCAAAGGTGCCAGGGCTGGAGCAGCTGCGGGTGAAACCCAAGGCTATGCTCCGCGTTCCGTGTCCATGTGATTGGTGGGGCCTCCAGAGGCTCCGGGTGGGGCCTCCGGAAGCTCCGGGGGGGCTCCGGAGCCTGTGGAGCCCCGGACTTGGGCATCGGCTGTCAGCCGGAAGAGCCCAGCTGGCAATTTTTTTTTCTTGCCAGGATGACATATAAACAGCACTTGCCCTTATTTGCCAGCTAGAGCATTCAATGCGAAGCTCCAGGTCCTCCTGCCAATGGGGCCAGCCCTGAGACAACTTTGGCCAGCTACTACTGCCCTTGGTGTGATGTAGCAGACCGCAACTCGCCACTTGCCACTTGCCGCTTGCCACTTGCTGCTCGCCATCTCTCCATGATACCGTGGATGACTGTCTTCGCATCCAGCGGCCCCAAACCCCCCAGACCAACTCGGCCTCGGCTCTTTCCAACTCGGAAACTCAGATCCACAAAGATGCCAGCCGCGACCAGGAAACTACAGCATAGACACGGGCCCAGATGGCATCCGGCCTCGCCGCCATAGCAGAATCAGAGCAATGCATATTGCTGGCCTGATATCCTGGCCATGAGAATTCATCGCCGGGCCAATGCAGGCCGTGGTGTGACCACAGTTCAGCTGGCATGGACGGGCCCCAGGCCAAAATCGTGCTTGATTATAATGACCCTGCTTGAGGATACCTGGTCTCGCCTCTGCCGAGCTCATCATGGGCCTCGAGCCATGCAGTCATGGGCCGGCAGGGGCCGACAGCCAGGACGTGGGATACAGGATAAGGAGACTAAAAGAAACCAGGCTTCACAAGAAAGAGAGAAAGAAAAGAAAGAGGGAAAGAAAAGAAAGAGAGAAAGAAAAGAAATAGAAAAAGAAAAGAAAGAAAAGCAAGGAAAAAGGAAAAAAAAGAGAAAGGGCACTCGCGGGACAAGGCAGACGAATCGGTCTGGCATTGGGTACCTACAATCTGGTTGAGGTTCTGACTCGAGACCGCCGCATTAGGCGGCGCCGTCGAGGCCGCTGTCGTCCCCGACGGCCCCACTCCCGCGCCCGGCGCCGCAGCCGCGGACTGCGGAGCATGCGCACCAGGACCGTACGACGCCGCCACCGCCGCCGAGGTCGGCGTCGGTGGGGCCGCGACTGCCGTGGGCGTCACCGACATGCCGCACGGAGGCAAGCAGGCACAAGGGAGCCGGCGGCGAGAGGACCGGTCGCCGGACGGGGCAGACGCGCGGACGCGGTGACGCGGGGAGCACGCACGCGAGGCCAGCCGATCAGAACCGGGCCCGATCGATAAGTGACCTTGTCGTGGGACGGGACGATTTCCCGGCCCGTATTTCAGAACGATTCAGGAAGTCGCGGTTTCAGACGGGGGTGAAATCGGGATTTGAATTGAGATTGGAATTGGGATTTGCACTGGTTTACAAAGAAACTGGTGGAGCCGACTAACTCGAGGAAGGAACACACTGACGTCGGTAGAGACCGGCCGTGCGACCATGCATGGCGCGCGAGCACGTGACCGAGGTGCGCCAATCAGTTGTCCCTGGCCCTGGCCACCCACCCTGGCCGCCCTGGCCGTCCCCACCACCGCCCTGCCGTCCACTGGAGCTGTCGTCTCCCATCAAAGCTGCCAGAATGGACGCCACCACAGATCCCACCGCCGACCCCACTGTCGACACGGCCAAAATCCACGAGCCCTACACGGTAGCGGAAAATATCAAGCAGCTCCTCTCCATCGACGATGCCATTGCCAGGCTGATGAAGCACGCCACCTCGGCCCTCACCGCGCTCGGCGACCCGTCCGCCGGCCCGTCCGTCGCCGGCCCGTCCGTCGCCGGCCTGTCCGCCAACCTGTCCATCACCCCTTCCATCCCGCCGCCATCGGTCCGGCAGGAGTGCTTCGAGGCCGCCACCCATGAGCTGCTCACGTCCCTGCACAGCATTGACGTCCGCATGAAGCGGCAGATCTGGGCGCTCGAGGAGCACGGCATAGTGAACCTGGATGGGACCGGGTCCACCACCAATCAGCGCAGCGACGGCAACGGCGCCGCCGAGGCGCCGTTGCGGTCCCAGGCCGGTTCGGGCTCGGAGGCCAAGGCAGCCGGCCGCGTCTCCCTGACGGCCGACGGTGTCGGCGCCGTCGGCGGCCTGGACGTCGGCTGGCTGAATAGCCGAATGACCGCCGGCGCCGTAGAGCGTGACATCGAGTCGGAGCTGTGGGCCCTGGCGAGGGAGCTGCTGGAGAAGAGGGCGCAGGCCGTGGATGGGAACGTCAAGTTGGAAGCAGACGACATGTCGCATTGAGGAGCCCGACGGCCTACCTTTTGAATCAAACCCAAGCCCAGCTTACTGCCCACCATGCCTGCCTGCCTGCCTGCCTGCCTGCTCACTCAACCAGGCTGTCTGCCTACGAAACCGGCCTGCCCTCGGCCGATACTGTGGATAAACCTCGATCGGCCGAGAACCTGCCGATCGCATCCACTTGTCCGGCCAGTGACTCGAGCACCGGCCGGTTATATGTATACTTGTCTAGTGAGCGCGGCTTCTAAAACGTACAAGAATTTACAGGTCCACATGTCCACTACAATATACATGCCCACCACCGCCGTGCTAAGCAGCCCACAGCAGGTTGGCCAGATGGACTATGTATGGAATACTTAATAGCAGAATCGGTTGGCCAGATGGACTATGGAATACTTAACAGCAGAACCGGGCCTCGCTCCACACACACAAACCACCTACTGCCTGTTGCGGGTTGCCCGCAACTTCCCATGGTGACCGCCATGGGATGGTGGACCAGCTATCACTGTCATGGGTTGACCATGACATTCGTCACATGACACAGGAGGGGGCGAAGCGCTGACTGAGCGAGTTCGCAGCGAGTCCGCAGCGACCTCGCAGCGCAGAGGAGAACCGGGCACGTTCTCCTCTTCCGCATAGCAAAGTTAGATTTCAATCGGACTTCTCGAAAAGCCCATGCTGCGAGGGCCCAGTAACACCTACGATAGATAAGTAGAGTATATAATATGGTAAGATACTGACAAATAGAGGAGAGGTAGAGTCTGTAGTTCGTATGCTTGCGACAATGGAAGTAAGAAATAGCGGGCCGTCCTGCCTGGGGTCGGGCCGTAATCGCCGCCTGGGGTCGAGGGAGGGCCGCCTTCCGACTCCTAGCCGCGCACCGTCGGGGTTTCTGATGTCTCGCGGGACACGCTGTCCGGGATCATCGCCGGGTTGCGAGGGAAAAGAATATAGGAAGGGAGGAGGGGGGCTTTTATAGGCAAGGTGGAGGCGGTTTTCTTGCTTAATAATATTAATAATGAAAAGTTGGAAGCGGGGTTATCCTTCCCCAAGGGACTAATTGTAAAGACAGTGTCAACGACCTCTGTCAAGGGAAAGGTGACCGAGAAGCCTGCCGAGACGAAGTTGAAAGTATCCTCGAGGGAGAGGGCAACCGAGAAAGCTGCCGAGACAAAGTCAAAAGTATCCTCGAGGGAAAGCGCAAACGAGAAGCTGGCTGAGACGAACTTGGCGGTTTCCTTGAGCCAGATAGCAGAGCGCCGTTTATGAGTATGAGAGACGACAGTGGCGAGGGCCTCGGACGCTTTCTTCTCGAGCGAATGATCGACGGAAGCTATCCCCTCGGGGAGGCGGTGACGACGGCGTCGGAGCATTTCTCCTCGACGGACACGGCAAAAAGGGCCATTTCCTTGGGAGAAACGGTAATATGGCCTATCCGTCGTCTCCTCGAGCCGGACTGGGCCTGGATTCCCTGGAGCGTGGCGGGCATAGCCGCGTTTAATCAGCTCTGCTCCTCGTCCTGGCGGCTCTGTTTCTCGTCCCAGTAGCGCTGCCTCCCGTAGTATTCGTTATATTTCCAACACTGCTAGGATTAAGACGTCTCATTTGATGGCGTGGCTCGGTTCGGAACGCCTCGCCACACTCCTCCTCCTCGACTGCGAGCAGGCTGGGCCGATCTGGGCCCGACGTCTGGTTGCGAGTATCTGCCGCGACGGCGCGGACCGGTCTGGGCCGGGCCGCGGGTTGCTGGGTTGTATAGAGATATGAGATCGAGATCTGGTCGGGATCTCTGGTCGGCCAGGCTGAGCCTGCACTCTCACGTCACGGAGGCCTCCCGAGGCGCTTTCTCTGGCGGAAATGCTTGTATACTTCAAGGCCCGCCAGGGCCTTGGAGACGCCTCTCGATATAGTACGATCGGAGCAAACTAGGCTAGATCCGTATATAAGAGTAAAATAATGAGAAACAGGAAACGGCACGACCAGATACCTTGGGCATAGATATAAACTCCATCATGCCCACGGACCAAACCCTCAAATGCCCGCCTCGGCATTTATCCCTCACGTGTCTAAATAAGGCGATTTGTCAGCGGTATGACCCACCTGCGGGGAGCTGCAGCTGCAGCTTGCAGTAGCCCCCCTGAAAAAACCCGGGGTAGAGACAAGACTGCGCGCTCGGCAAATAAGCTTAGCGTATCAGTCGAGCTCTGCTGCTGCTGCTGCTCGTCCAGGACCCGGCCAATAACAAGTCCCACTTCGACCAGCTCGAGCCCCATCTTGACCAACTCCTCAACTATCTGAACGGCCCGTCCCAGCATCTCCCCTCCATCCTGTGAACTGCATCTCTCATGTAGTATTATATTATGCTCCCCCTTTTCCCACTGACCGGCGCCACCCGACTCTACAGCATCAGGTGATCTCGGCCGAGTTCCGCCGCCGCCACCGTACTTTCCCTCTAAATGAGGACGCTGTCGCCCCTCATGATCTTCTCCTTCCGGCCCGGCCCCGTGACCGTCATCACGACCGTCACCTACCTCGCCCTCCTGGTCGCCCTGGTCACCGTGCACCTCACGGTGCCGCACCAGCCCGACCTCGGCCGCGTCGGCGCCGCCGAAACCACCGACCTGGCCGAGGCCTGGCGCGACCTCGCGAACCTGACCCGCCACTACCACCCGTTCAACAGCTGGGCCAATGACGAGACCAGGACATGGCTGCTGTCCCGGGTGCGCCACATTCTCGACTCGAACCGGGTCGAGTACCGGGTCGACTACTCGGGCGGGGTCGGCCCGCCAGATCTCTTGTGAACAGACCCCCCCCCGCGCCGCTCACGATCGAGTAAGCTGGCTTGCTAATCGTGTTCGGAACGGCAGCAGCAGCGGCTACAGAGCCTCGGATGATTCCACCGCCGTCGGTCCCGCCACCGAGCAGCCCGACAGAGCTGACCTGCTGCGCCCGCGAGGAGGAGGAGCCCGCGCCCCTGTCGTCATCTTCGACGACATCATCTCCAACGTCACTGCCGTCCAGAAGACAGCCAGCTACAACAGGATCGGCCGCCACGGCGACAGCGGGGGCACCTACTTTGAGGGCGACAATATTGCCGTGTACATTCCCGGCACCGAGGACCCGGCCGGGGACTGGTGGACCCATCCGGCCAAGTCGTACGGCAAGGGCGGCGTCCTCCTGAACGCCCACTTTGATTCGTCAGTCCCATGTGCCCTCTTGTCTGCATCCGCCGCTGCCTGCATCCGCCGCCGCCGCATCCCCCGCTGCATCTGAACACAGGGTCGACTGACACGAGTGCCGTGCTCCGCATGCAGCGCCTCGACCGCCTACGGCGCCACCGATGACGGCATCGGCGTCATCTGCCTCCTCCAGGCTCTAAAACACTTCACCCACCCCAACGTGGCCAGGCTGCCCAAGGGCATCGTCATCCTGTTCAACAACAACGAGGAGGACAGCCTGTGGGGCGCCCGCGCCTTCGGCTACTCCCCCCTGCTGCCGCTCGTCACCACCTTTGTCAACCTCGAGGGCGCCGGCGCCGGCGGCCGCGCCGTGCTCTTCCGCACCACCGACCGCCAGGTCACCCAGGCCTACGCCGCCAGCCCGTTCCCGTTTGGCACCGTCATCGGCTCGGACCTGTTCAAGGCCGGCTTCATCCGCAGCGACACCGACTACAGCGTCTGGGACCGGGACTACGGCCAGCGCGGCGCCGATATCGCCTTCTACTCCCCTCGCAGCCTGTACCACACCAGCGAGGATGACACTCGCCACACCACCCGCGACAGCCTCGCCCACATGCTCTCGGCCGCCATCGCCACCGCCGCCGCCATGGCGGCCGACACCACCGACCGGTTCCTGGGCCCGCGCCCGGACCGGAACCGCGACAAGGCCCAGAACGGCCACGGCACCGACGGGGTGTGGTTCGATCTGTTCGGCAGGGCCTTTGTTGTGTTTGAGCTGCGATCCGCCCTCTTCGCGTGGTCGCTCGCCCTGCTCATCGCCGGGCCCATCATCCTCGCCACCCTGACCTTCATGCTGGCTCAGAAGGACCGGTACTACTTCTTCGCGCGAGACGTGGCTCTGCACGAGCATGCCGCCGACCAGCCCGTCTCGCTGGGCGGGTGGAAGGGCTTCATGCGGTTCCCGCTGGGCCTGATTGTGGCTGGGGGACTCGTGGTGGGGTCCGGGTACTTGATCGGGGAAGTGAATCCGATGATTGTGTACAGCAGCGAATACGCCGTGTAAGTTTTGATCATCTCGTCTCGTCCTGTCTCGTCCTGTCTCGCCTGCTCGCCTGCTCGCCTGCTCGCCTGCTCGCCTGCTCTCCTACCCGCCTGCTCGCCTACGCCCACTTCGGGCGTGTAATATTCTTATTCTAGCAAGCCCTCCTCCTACGCCTGCCTGTTGGCCCCCACGTATTGTATTGACATGATCCTGACCACCACCACCACAGCTGGGCCATGATGCTATCCCTGTCGTACCTCGGCTTCTGGGCCTCGGCGAGAATCACCAACCGGGTCCGGCCCAGCGCCCTCCATCGCGGTTACGCCCACCTGTGGCTGTACGCGCTCACATGGATGGCCCTGGTCGTCGCCACCGTGTTCGAGGACCGGTTCGCGATCGCGTCCGGCTACCTGGTTGTCTTCCTCCAGGCGGCCGCACTCCTAGCCACCCTGATCACCATCTGCGACTGCTTCGCCCTCCCCGCCAAGCGGGAGTTTGCCGGAGACGCCCACGACACGCACCGGTATCTTAACCAGATCGACGGCAGCAACTCCCAGTTTGAGCAGGCCCTGCTGGCCCCGACCTCCGACGAGATCTCTCCTTCGTCGACCAGGGGCCGCGACGATCCTCCCTCGGACGGATCCGACTCGGACCCGGACGAGAACACGCCGCTGCGACACGGCGAGGACAGCGGAACCGAAGGTGGCGCCGGCGCGTTCGGAGCCACCACGTTCCGGACCACCATCGTGGACGCGTCGCGCCGGTCCATCTCGGCCCTGCTTAAGAGGCGGGATCGGCACCGGCCCTTTGGCCGGGAGCAGGCCTGGTCCAGCGCCCTGCCCTCGGTCACCTGGCTGCCGCAGTGGCTCCTCCTCGGCCCCGTCGTCATCGTGCTGTTCGGACAGGTCGGGCTGTACACCGTCACGGCGGCGTGCGAGACCGGAGCGGACGGCAGCAGCCTGATGGTTCCGTACCTACTCGTCGCCCTGACAAGCATCCTTGTCATCCTGCCGCTGACCCCGTTTGCTCATCGGATCACCCATCACGTGCCGACCCTGCTGTTCGTCGTGTTCGCCGCCACGCTCGCATACAACCTCACCGCCTTCCCGTTCTCGCCCGCGCGCCCGTACAAGGTCTACTTCCAGCAGGTCGTCGACCTGGCCGGGGGCACGAACCAGGTCACCCTCACCGGCCACGAGGTCTACGTCCGCGCCGTCATGGCCGAGATCCCCACCGCGTCCGGCCAGCCAGACAATATCACGTGCTCCCCCCACGCCGGCAGGGGGCTCATGACGTGCGGGTACGACGGCGCCACGGTCCCGCCCAACGTCGGGGCCGCCCCCTTCACCGAGCTAGACAAGCTCGTCTCGTTCAACACGTCCCAGCCAGACGGCGCCGTCAACCAGGCCACCCTGCACATCGACGCCGATAACACCAAGGACTGCATCATCACGTTTGACCGGCCGATTGCCACATTCCACGTGCGCGGAAGCTCCGGCCGGGATCACCGCTTCTACTCCCCGCCTGACGATGGGATCGATTTCGTGCGCCTCTACCGGCGCCGCCGGTCCCCCGGTTGGGACGTGGACCTGCGATGGACCGACGGCGCGAGCCATAGTCCGGACGGCGGCCGGCCCGTGGCCCTGCAGGGTTCGGTGGCGTGCTCGTGGGACGACGCCAACGTGCCGGGCACGATCCCGGCGCTGGACGAGGTGCGGCATTACATGCCCGAGTGGTCGATTGTGACCAAGTTGACGGTTGGACTGGTGGAGATCCGGAAGAGATTTGAGGTGGGGGGCAGCAGGTAAATATCTGCGGGCCGGGTGGCTGGTCTGGTCAGGGTGGGGTTGGTTGGCAGGGGTGTTCATGAGGGGGGGGGTGGCGTGTCTAATGAGGGGTGTGGGCGTGTCTAATGAGGGTAGGTAATGAGTGATTGGTTTTCATTCGTGTGAGGCGGGCCAGGCTCGCTCGCGCCTTCTTATCTTGTTCCTTAACTCGACGAACCTAGGAGATAGCAACTTGCGCGGCCGCGAGAGTTATTGAATACGGATTATTATATGGATTATTGGGTGGTGCCAGACTGGGAGTGATGCTGAGAATGAGTATGGACTATATGATGCCGGGCTGGGAGTGGTACAGAGTATGACTCAGTGGTGCGATGCTGGTAGTGATTCTGCGTATGAGTTCGTGATGGCCGGCAGGGAGTGTGGTACGGTGTATGAGCTAAGTGATTCCAGGCTGTGAAGATACTGAGTATGGGGGAGCAGGCCAGTCAGTCAGTCAGTCAGTCAGGCTCCCTCTCTTCCAGGGTCTAATCATGATGCAGAAGCAGCTGGCACTTGGGACCTGGTGCCCATATGATGGGAGATGATTGACGTCCCTCCCCGCCCCTTCCGACGATGATTCGTGCCGGTATCCTCCCCCCCGTCTCCTGTTTCCTGATTGTCATGTCATTTGACGCTGGTGCTCTTGTGTGCCAGACGAGTCAATTTCCCTTTTTTTGGGGTCAGCTGGTCAGGCAGACAGACCCCTCTCATAATGTTTACTTGGGACTGGTGCCCGACCTGGTTTCCGTTTCCCCGCAGCCGAGCCGTGTTGACTGATGATACCCATGGACCCGACAGATGAGTCGGGCCGTCATTCGTCAGCTGAAGGGTTTTTATGCCCGCCGGACGAGTCAGGCTTCCCATTTGTGAACCGACGTTGATGGTTCTGTGCCAGGCTGGCGGGTCAGACATGCATAGAGGACACCCATGCCAGACTCGGGTCCGCCCCTCTCAATCAATCGACCCTGATCCTGATTGATGATACTCGGCTGACGACGAGTCAGAGAAATAGATACCTATGCCCGCCAGATGAGCCGGGTTCCCCCCCCTAATTGACGGGAATACTGACTGATACCTGGCTCGACTGATGATCTAGGGTCCCCGCTGGTAGGCTTGATTGACCATGTCTTTCGGACAAGTTTGTTAGTCCTCCTCCTCTGCCGCCTGGTCTACTCTCCCCCACTCGTGCCCAGCAGACACGCCGGCCGATGTTCTCGATTGGACCTCACCAGTCTTTTTCAATTCCGTCTGCTCTCTGTGCCAGTCACCATGTCTTTGCCTTTCCTTGCCCAGTTCCCTCTCTTCTGCCCTGGGGATGGGGGCGGTCTTGGAGGCCGAAGCATTTCCAACGTGGCAAGCAGACAGTCAGGCAGGCACATCATGGCCCTTTTTTCTGAACATATGTAGCGGGCGGGGGGGCTTTGGCT
>JAOYNC020045679.1:0-11686 GCA_025802115.2 Bertia moriformis
GCGCCTTGCTGGCCCGTGCGGCCGCTGCGGCCTTTTCAGGACCGCGATGCGGGCTCGTCCTGTCGGCCGGCCGGCCGGCCGGGGCACTGGCGGGTTCGGCCTGCTCTGCCTTTTTGGCCGCGGCTTGTCCCTCAGCTTGATCGCTGGCGACGTTGGCGGTCGCTGGTTGCACGGCACTGGACAAAACATGCACTGCTTTGCCCCCGAAGTTGACCGTGATGCCGGGAGTCGTCGACGCAGACACGCTGATGGGAGCCGCGCCCGGTTTCGAGCCAACCGTGACCGTGATGCCGCCCAGGCCCCTTGTTCCGGATTTGGTTGCGGCGGGGGTGCTCGGTGAGGCGGGGGTGCCCGGCGCGGAGGGTTTGGCCGGAGCGACGGGTGTTGCGGGCACCGCGGGTGTTGCAGGCGCTTTCGGCGTCGCGGGTGCCGCGGGTCCGTTCGAAGCGGCAGGGATTGCCGGGCCGGAGGGGCTCGCTGGTGCGGCCGGGATCGCCGGTCCGGCGGGGCTGCTCGGGGTTGCCGGCGCCGCGACAGGAACGGACGGTGCGGCAGGAGCTGCCGGCGTCACCGATGGGGTGGGCGCTGACGGCGCCGTCGGTATGGCTGGAGAGCCGGGCGTCCCGCTGGTGGTCTGCGCCTTTGCGTTCGCGTCAGCCGTGTCCTGCGTCAGCGATCCGGCCCAGGCAGACGGCACCGATGTGGTGTTGGCTTGTTTGGCGGCTGACGCCTGAGCCGCAGCACTTGCCGAGACGGTGCTCGACGCACCGATCACGCCGCGATCCTGCGTCAACGACGATGACGAATGGGTGGCGTTTGCCGTCGCGGCGGCCGTCGTGGCGGCCGCGGGGGAACTCGCCGCAGCAGCCGAAGCGGCACTCGGATCGTTCGCGGCGGCGGCAGCCTGCTCCGAACTCGTCACCGCGTTCACTCCCGCCGTCACGGCCAGCCCTGGAGCGACGGCGCTCACCATTGCGGCCCGCGGCCGGCCTGGGGTGACCGGAGCACGCTGCCCGATGCCCGAGACCGCGAGCCCATGATCACCCACGCTCGCGCGTTGCCCGGCCGAAACGTTGGTCACATCGCCGGTCTTGAGAGACGTCACCTCCACAGTTCCACGGTCGACAGAGACGCGACCGTCGCTGCGCCCGACCGCGACCGAAAAGTGTGTGCCCTTGACGACGGCGGCCAGAACCGGCGTCTCGACGGCAAAATGCTGCACGTTCTGGTGTTCGACGTCGAAAGCGATTGTTCCGGTCTTCTCGAGGACTGTCGTCGAAAGACCCTCGCCCGGATGATCGCTCACGGCCACGATGCTCTTCGGGCCGATCACCATCGACTCTGTTCCGCGCTGCAGCATGACGCGGCTGTGATCGGCCGTGAAAATGGAGACGCCGGGCACGACCGTCATACCGACCGTCACGTCGGTCCTGCTGCTTGCCGTGCCAAACCACGCGTGGCCCAAGACCTTGGTCACCTGCCAAGACTCCGGCGCCGCCATGGCTGGTGCCGGCAAGTTCGACAAAACCGTGAGAAGAGCGGTTGCGGCAGTGACGGCGATACGGCGCGACCCAATGTGTTTCATGGGATGAAAGTGAACAAAGACAGTTAATTTTTTACTGATCTTGGAGGCCGCAGGGCCGGCATGACAGCTTGCCGATCGCTGTCGGGTACTCTGATAAAAGCCGCGCGCGAACCTCGTGGAGGGATCCCTCTTACCTGAATCAGCTAAATGATATCAATGTATCGCTAGTGCCCCACAAACTATAATTCATCACTCAGCCAAACCAAAAAGACGAGACCAAAGTCTCTTTATCCTTTCACGTCTTGAACTGAGAATTAATTGTTCCCATTTCTCGGGGTGAATGACATCTAACATTAGAGTTTTGTCCATGGAATGAAAGATCGTTTGCATGATTTCTCCTAGATCGTTACTCTCCCTATTTAGATACACTATGGTATTTTGCCGATAGTAGTAGGGAATTTCCTTATCATCCCAGAAGTAAGGGCGAACAAGATCGAGGGCCAAATATCCTTTGTCTTCGAATAGTCGTGCCCAATGGCTCTGCCAACGCTCGGTGGTGTTATCACCGCCCTGATAGGGAACTGCCGAACTAAATAGAATTTTATCTGAATGCTGAACGAGGGTATTTATAAGTTCGTTGCAACCCTCCTCATCAAGGTATTGAGCCGCTTCAAGACTAATTGCCATGTCGTAGCGTCGTCCAAGCAGCAATGGTCGGCTTAGATCATGGTATTTATAAATATTTTTATCTACGACAAATAAATCAGGATTTGTCCAAGGACCATCAACCGCAGTGCAGTCATTCACACCGAGGCTCAACGCAACCTTTACCCAGTGTCCCGCCCCCGCTCCGAAATCAACAAGGCTTCCGAGTAGAAAATAATTGTTGACGTGTTGTAGAATTTTGGTCGCAGCTATAGAGCTTTCATGGCCGAACCGCTTATGCCAGCTTTGATCATAGGCCATAATTTTACTCCAAGATAAATTGGAGAGAATGAGCAACTCGTTGGCCCGCCTAAGCGAAGGCACCTCCAGCAACGGCTAGGGCAATTCGACACGCAGCGGCTCGTCCGAGTTCCTGCATGCGACGAGCGTGGCGTAGGCGACGTCCGAAAGCTTGGCGACCACGACCGCTGATCGGCCTGTCGGCCGGCAGGCCCCATTGATCTGCCGGCCGGTCAGGACGTCAGGTTGTTTGATCGCCGGCGGAAACTCTCGGCTTAGTGCCGCCCGAATGCGTAGCGGATCAAAAAGGATAAATTGCCGCGTAACGTATCCCATTCTCGACGATCCTCCGCAGGGGCAGGCGGTGCCTCAGCTAACGCCAAGGCCTGTTTCTCGTCCACAATCGCCTTTGGATCGTCGGATACTGGCCTGGGATGGACGGTGAAGGTAATCTCCGGCCCGCTCATGACGTATCCCCTCGCTTGACCTCGATTGGCAGATAGTCCTTGGACTCGCCCTTCGCTTTTGAGCCCGACCAGTAGCTTCGAGTTCGACTTAACAGCGGCCAAACAATCATGAACCTAATGAGATAAGAGAGATCCATAACGAACTGGGGAATGGCACTTAGACGTATCGCCATGTCAACTCGCCATCTCGGGATCGTCGCGGGCCAATAGGCGGACGATCCCAATCATCGAAACCGGTCCGCCTCGGCAAGTCTGTCCATCTTCTCCGGAAAAAGGGAGCCTTGCTCTTTTCGCCCTCACGTGGTGTCACGCCCACCATGACGCGAGAGATCCCTCGTGCCTCCCTCGCCTTGATGTAGAGACGCACAGTGATGCGCAGTGGCATCGATTGATCGCTTGCCTCGACAGTTTCGTCCGGATCAGCGTCGGCATCATGGTCTTTCATCATTATCTTCCCCAGACGCTTACCCCCAATCTGCCACGATGACCCTCATGAGCTTGGGTCGCGACAGCGGCCATCATCGCACCGCGGCGTTGCGTGAGCTATCTGATACGGTCTTCGCCGTTGGCGTTACACAACCCGGCTTCGCAGTAGCCACCTCTGTCTCGCTGCAGCGCTTGCGCTCGGCAGGCTTCGCGTCGGTCTTCACTCCGGCCATGTACTCTCGAAGCTCTTTCGCCGACCGCTGCACGTCCGCTCTCAGAGGTCCGTCGCTTAAGTCGATGATGAAAGGCTGACGGAAGCTTTCCGGCGAGCTTCCTGTCGGATGGAAGTCGAAAATCTCCTTTGGCGAAGGTACTGCCGAAGCCACGACGGCTGGAAACTCACCAGGCTCCGCTGCGCTCGTTTCGGAGACCGACACCTGCGGTGCGCCGCGTGGCTGCACAGTCTTTATGCCTGGATGGGCAACCGGCGCCGCTTCTGCTTTTTCAGTAAGGTCCGTCGAAGAACCGACCTGCGAGACAGCCTCGAACCCTCTGTGCATCCGGCACAACCACCGAATAGCACTGACGCCAGCACCAGGACAGCTACAGCACGCGCAGACACAATCACAGGTCTCTTTATCATGGCTGCTCGCTACTGGCTGGGAGATAGCCCTTGGTGCGGAGATGGTTTGTAAGGAGCCGGCGGATGAACTCTGAGCGTGATGGTTGATCGACCTCATCAACGAGGGCTCGATCGATGGCTTTCCGGAGGTCCGCGGAAAGGCGGATGGCTGAAACCGGATCCTGGCCCGTGACCGGACGGCCTCTTCTTCTTCGTACTGAGATATTTGAAAGATCCATATACCGTACTACAACAAAAGAAACGGGCCGCCAAGGTGCTGGACACACCGAACCAGCCCTGACCACAGCGGATCTAGAAAATCGCAATGGCATCCAAGCCTGGATCGGCCGGATGGCGGGGGGAGCCTCAGGCCTCGCCTCTCGCGGCCATGGTGCTTAGCGCGGCGGGGTGCCTGCTCGCTGTTGAGGGCGGACCTTATGATTGCTGAGACCCAGTCCGGCCGTTGGGTATGGCCAATCGAACCCGGACCTTCGGGCCGCAGGCTCAGCAGGTCCGGATTGGTCGCAAGACTTTCAGCCTCCGACCAAGTTGTGGTCGGAGGCTGAAAGCCGATGCAAAACGGAATTGTGATGGTGGCTGTAGGGCTCGAACCTACGACCCGCTGACTTTCCCGGCTTGAGCTCGCCAGCATCGATCAACGGCGCATCGCTGCCCGGCTCCTCAAGCTTGCCAGGGACAACGGGCCACGCCGCGCTCTCGGCCTTCTACACTTGGGCGATCGGCAAGCGTTTGGCGCACGCCAACCCTGTCATCGACACCAACAAGCCGGCCGACGGAGTGCCGCGTGACCGCGTGCTGACCGATGACGAACTCGCGCTGGTGTGGCGGAACGCCAGGTCGTCAGCGCTATGTAGCGGCCTTGCTCAGCATCACAGCGTGGAACCTGTTATGACGCGGCGCTATCCTACCGCCATGCGCTTCTCGTCCTCGGCCTCATCTTCCTTCTCGCCGCCTGCGTACCCTCGCACCGTCTCGTCAGCCGCTACGATTCACTGCCCGACAATCCGGGCTGCATGGCGGGATTGGCGTTGTGCTCGCCGAGGTGTGATGGGGGTAAAACTGGGACGAGCCTTTTCGTCCCAGGTGGCAAGCTCATCCGAGAAACATCAAGCATCTTGATCGATGTTAAAAAGGCTCATTCTGTCTGGTACGATTGTAAATTGCTTACGTAAGTCTAACTAAATCAACCCGCAGTTCCACCTGTTAAGACCGCGTTAACCAACCTGAACGCTATTTGAGCTCATATTGACAGGCACACGACCCTGGGGGATCGATTGAAGCTCAAATTTGCGTTTGCGTCGGCCACTGTCTTTTGCGGCCTGACCTGTCAGGTTGGGGCTCAGGCCGCGACTGGAACCGGGCAGTTTAACGTGACCATGACGATCGTGAAGCAGTGCGCCTTCACCACGCCGAGCACGATCAGCCTTGGGACGATCGGTAGCAATGATCTGAAGACCACGCTCACGGCTGCGACCCAGCCCTACACCGTCACCTGCTCCAAGGGGACCGGCTATACGCTCGGTTTCTCCAGCCCTAACGATCTAACGGCGGGCAGCAGCACGCATCAGATGAAAGGAACAGGGTCGAACACCGATCTCGTCCAGTACAATCTGTTTGATGCCACCATCAATGGCACAACGCCGCTGAGTGCATCCACGAACGTCATTTCCGATACAGGAACCGGGGCCGTTCAGTCGAAATCGGTCAAGGCGCAGGTCATCAATTATACGACCGATGTGACGCCAGACATCTACACCGACACGGTGACGATGACGATCACCTACTGATCCGGCTGAAAGCTCGTTCGATCATGAGAAAGATACCGCTCCTCACGGTAGCGGCGCTGGTGGCGCACGCTTCGGGCTGCCACGCCGCGTCCTTGAGGGTCTCCCCGATCCTAATCGATGCCGGCAACGCCACCGACATGGCCCTCACCCTGCGCAACCAGGACGTCCGGCCGATCGACGCCCAGGTGCGGGTTTTCCGCTGGTTGCAAAAGGACGGCCAGGACGATCTCGAGCCGACCCAAGACGTGGTGGTGTCGCCACCGATCCTGACGATCGCGCCGGAGCAAGACTACACGGTGCGGCTGCAGCGCACCCTGGGCGCCAGGCCGGTCGGCGAGGAAGCCTACCGGGTCGTGGTCGACGAACTGCCAAATCCCAACCGGCAGCGCAACGGCACGGTGGCCATGGTGCTGCGCTACGTCATCCCGGCCTTCTTCTACGCTCCAGACACTGGTCAGCCCCGGCTCAAATGGTCGCTGCGTCAGCAAAAGGGTCACCTCACCCTCACGGCCGAAAACACGGGCGAAGAGCACATCCAGATCAGCAATCTCGGGATCCGCGAGCGTGGCCACATCCAGGTGCTGCAAAAGGGTCTGGCAGGTTACGTGCTCGGTCACTCGAGCCGGGAATGGACGCTTGGCGTGCGGCTGCCGTCGTCGGGATCCGCATCGGTGGTTGCGGGCAGCGATCATGGCGCGGTGGACGTGCCGCTGGCGCCCTGACGGCGCCCCTGCGGTCTCCCTCGGCGTCGCCGCCATCCTGGCCACCGCGGCTACTGCAGCTGCACAACTCGCGCCGATCGACCCACATGCAATGCCCGTGACGCCCACCGCCACGGCGCTGAGGATCGAGGTTCTGGTCAATGGGGTTTCGACCCGCCTCGTCGAGCCCTTCGTGATGGGACCGGATGGGCGTTTGTCGGCGTTGCGGCGAGATCTCGAAGAGGCAGGCATCCGCTGCAGCGGCAATGCCCAAGACCGCGTCGACCTTGCGACGCTGCCCCGCGTCTCCTACCGCTACGATCCCGCACAGCAGACGATCGCGTTCACGATGCAGGACGCCGACCGCGTGGCCCGCGTCTACGACGCTGGATCGGATCGCCTGAGAGCCCCGGCGGCGCAGGCCGATTGGGGTTCGGTCATGAATTACTCCGTCTTCTGGACCTCGACGGACAGCCTCGGGACCGTTCCGACCTTCGCAGGCATTAACGCCTCGCTCGACGCCAGCCTTTTCGCTCCCTATGGAACGTTTCGGCAGACGATGATCACGGGCGACACGATCGGCGGACGCCGCGATGCGTTAAGGCTCGATACGACCTATCTCTACTCGGACCCCGACACGATGATCACAGGCGAGATCGGGGACGTTGTCTCCGGAGGCCTCGCGTGGACCAGGCCGTTTCGCTACGCCGGCCTGCAGTTGCGACGCGACTTCAGCCTGCGCCAGGATCTCGTCACACAGCCGCTGCCGAACCTATCGGGGAGTGCCGCCGTCCCCTCGACGATCGATGTCTTCCTCAACGATACCAAAGCCTATTCGCAAACCGTCCAACCCGGGCCCTATTCGATCACCAATCTACCGCTGATCTCAGGCAACGGCGTCGCCCGTGTTGTGGTCACCGACGCGACCGGTCAGCAGAGCGAGACGGCGCTGCCATTCTTCGCGACGCCCACGTTGCTCGCGCCCGGGATCGGCGATTACGCGCTCGATGTCGGGGTAGCACGGCGGAACTACGCGACGGACTCCGATGATTATGGTTCGACCCCGCTCGGCTCGGCATCGTTGCGCCGCGGCTTCGATGACAATCTGACGCTTGAGGCCCATGTCGAAGGCGGGGGCGGCATGGCCAACGGCGGCATCGGTGGCGTTGCGGGTCTGCAGGCCTTTGGTACCTTCGAGGTCGCCATGTCGGGCAGCCATGCGGATCGGGATGATGGCGGGCAGATCTTCGGTGGCTACGAGCTGGAATGTTTCGGCTTCAGGCTCGACCTGAGCAGTCAGCGCAGCTTGGGCGCCTTCGCCGACATCGGCTCCGTCACAGCCACCGGTCCCCGCCTCGACCCTGTGGCGCTCGATTATGCGGCCGGCGTCTACGCGCGCGACGCGCGACCCGTCCGCGCCCTCGACAGGGTCACGATGGGCTTCCCGGCTGTGTTCGGCGTCACTTCGCTGAGCACCAGCTTCGTCAACCTCGTGTCGGCCGACGGCCAGCGATCCCGCATCGCCACAGCCTCGCTCAGTCGACCCCTCCCTTACGATGCCGCGCTGTTCGCGACCGCCTATGTCGACCTTGCACGCCAAGGCAACGCAGGCGCCTTTGTCGGGATGTCCATCCCGCTCGGCCCGCGGATCCGCGCGGCCGTCGGCGTCTCCAGCACCGGCAGGCGACAGAGCTCCGACCTCGACGTCGGCCAGACGCTCGACGACAGCGACGGCAGCGTCGGCTGGCGTCTGCACGATCAGGAAGGCGCCATCGCCGAACGCTCGGGGGAGGCCGGCTACCGTTCGGGTTACGGCACCGCGATCGCAAACGTGGGGCAGAACGGACGGCAGGTCACAGCACGAGGCACGCTCGACGGTTCCGTGGGCTACGTCGGCAAGGGCGGCTTTTTCGTCGGCAACCGCGTCGACGATGGCTTCGCGGTCGTCGATACCGGGGTCGGCGGCGTCCCGGTCTATCAGGACAACCGCCTCGTCGGCGAGACCAATCCCTGGGGCAAGCTGCTGATGTCCGACCTGCACGCCTATCGGGGCAACCAGGTGTCGATCGATCCGTTGGCACTGCCGGCCAACACGGAAGCGCAATCGACCCGTCAGATCGTGGTCCCGACCGCCCATGCCGGGGTCGGACTCGATTTCGGCATAGACCGCAATCTCGACGCCGCGCTGGTGGTGTTCCAGGACGGCCAGGGCCACCCGATCGCAGTCGGCTCCAAAGGCCACCTCGCTGAGGGCCGGGAGAGCTTCGTGGTCGGCTATGCTGGTGAGGCTTACATCCGCCACCTGAAGCCTGACAATCTGGCCTCGATCGATGTCGGCGACCGCGACTGCACGGCGGCTTTCGCTTACCGGTCGGACGGCCCGCGGCGCGTGACCATCAGGGCGGTAACATGCCTATGACGACCTGGACCAGAACCTTTGTCGCGGTCCTCGTTCTGGTGACGGTATTGCTGCCCGTTCGGGCGGACGCCCAGACCACACCGCTGGCCTGCACGGTCTCGCTTTCGCCCGTGGCGTTCGGCTCCATCGACGTGCTGCCCGGCAGTGGTGTGCAGACGAGCGGGAACCTGCTGCTCTCCTGCCTGAACGTCACGCTTTCGACCGGCACACTCTACCTCTGCGTGGCCTTTCAGGCCGGGACCCTGACGGCAACTGGCAGCGCGACCCTCGCCTATAACCTCCTCGGGCCTTCCCCGGCCACAGCACCATGGTCGAATACGACACCCATTCCGGTTCCCTTCGCGACGCTGCAACTGGCCCAGACCGTCACGATCCCGGTCGGGTTTGCCATCTTGGCCGGTCAGGGCTCGGCCCCGCCGGGCATCTACAACCAGACCATCTCGGGATCCGCGACTTTTGGAACACAGAGCTGTACGGCAGGGGCCGCCGGGTCCTCGAGCTTCTCGGCTCAGGTCACAGCGATCGTGCTGAAATGCTGCAACGTCTCGGCCACCAATCTCGGATTTCCGTCGGTTGGGGACCTCGGCAGCATCGTGGATGGACAATCCGCCTTGTCGGTGCAGTGCTCACGAGGAATCGGTTACACGGTCGGGCTCGACGGAGGTCTATCGGGCGCGAGTGACCCCACGGCGCGCCAAATGACGGGCAGCGGCGGTGCGATCCTCTATGGCCTCTACGAGGACGCTGCCCGCACCGTCCCCTGGGGTTCGTTGGGAGTAGCGTCTCTCGGTGGCCTTGGGACTGCCGGAACCAAGACGATCCCGGTCTACGGGCGGGTGCGAGCCCAGCCGACACCGTCGGCCGGATCCTACAGCGACACCGTTGTGCTGACGATCACGTATTAAGCCGGTCTCAAGTAGCAAGCCAGTGTTGAATACCAGCGCGATGTACGCCGAGGTTTGACGCACTGGGGCGCAAAAGCCTGTCGACCCCGACTAGTTTGATGGCGTTGAGCGGCAAGGTCCTCGTGGCGGATGAACGTCGACCCGTCCAGGCGACGCACCGGTAGGCAAGAGGGATGATCCGCAGTCCAGCCGGTCGGTCTGCAACCGGCGCGGCTTTGATCTTGAACAACGCACCTGAGACGCATTATTACTGTTCTAAATTGCTGATATGAAGATGAGCAACGGCGCTTCTCCGCTGTTCTCGGGCCTTGATAGCATCTCGCAGCGCACTAATCACGTCCTGCACGAGCCAGGGTTTGGGCAGGAATGCTATCGAAAGGAGCAGTAGACTCGATGGTCGCTCCTGACCCGAGGTCATCAATACCGTAACATCGGGCCAAGTCATGTTGATCTTGATTGCCAGATCGAAGCCATCAAGCTTGCCGGGCATGTGGATGTCAGTGAGTACGCCGACTACCTCGCCATTGCGCTTCTCAATAAATGTGAGAGCCTCGTCCGCGGTCTCAAAATCGACGACGTCAAAGCCTTCTGCTTGAAGAGTGACGACAGCGTCGCTTCTCAGGATGGGGTCATCCTCAACCACAACGATCATGTGTTCAGACATTGCGTTTCACATTCACAGCAATACGGCTAATGATCGCCGTGAGAGACCCGTTGCGGAACGTCGCCTCGATCGTGGCCTCCGGGATACGGGCGTCGGTCTTGAGAACTCGCACCAACCTTATGCCGGGATGAGGCCGTGTCGGAGCATCGTCTCCTTCATCTTGGCCGGTTCCGGCTTCACGCCCTCGACGAGCGCCGCCATTTCGCGGAAGTAGGCGGGGGTTAGGACGCCAGGGGTGAGAATGCAGAGGCAGGTCACCGTCTCGGGCGTGTCGTTTGTGAAACCGTGGACCACCCCGCGCGGGATGTGAAGGCTCTTGCCCGGACCGACCCTGATGGTTCGGTCGTTGACGGTCCAGGTGGTCGTTCCAGCCAGGCCGTAGACGGTCTCCTCCCAATCGCGGTGGTGGTGCGGAACCGGCATGCGACCTCCTGAAGAGAGGTGCATTTCGAACATGGTAAGGCTGCCGTTCGTCTCTTCTGGCGGGTGAAGGAAACGCAGCTGCATGCTGACCATCTTGACCGTCTCGACCATCGCGCACTCCTCGGTTGCGCCAGCCTACAGGCCGGAACTGGATTTGAGATCGACCTTCCTCAGCCGCATGCCCGGTTCATCGCCGCTCTGGTCGAGGTCCAGATCCTCGACCAGCTGCAGGAGCTGCAAAACGAACCGGGAGACTTGGATGGGTTCATTACCCTCTACGATCGTCTGCTTACGACCCACAATGCGCGTCAACCCGATGCGGTCGACACGACGCTGAACCGACTCGCCCGGAAGAGGCAGCGCAATATCCGACCATCCGCACGTCTTGCGGAGATGTGTCAGGACCTTATCCTTGAGATCGCCGTCCGATGACCCGGAGCGAGTTGCTGGATGCTCTGCGAACTAGAAGCATCCTAGTTGCCGGGGTCGATCCATCCAAGACCCTCGGCACCATCCTCTGGCGACACCGCGACCAGCTCGGGAACATCCCGAGGCAGGGCTACTGGGTTAAGGAGGTCACAAGAGAACTGCTGCCTGCACAGCGCATCTCCGGCCAGGCGAACCGCCACGCTCTGCTTCCCTCGTGCTTCCCAATCGAAATCCTGGGAAGCTGATCACCCTCGAAACTAAGCTACTGATCGATCGTGATGGTGGGCGCTGTAGGTCTCGAACCTACGACCCGCTGATTAAGAGTCAGCTGCTCTACCAACTGAGCTAAGCG
>JAOYNC020045781.1:0-11684 GCA_025802115.2 Bertia moriformis
GGGGGAGGGAGGGGGGAAGTGGGGAGAGGGGAAGGGGGGAGAGGAGAAGGAGGCAGAGGAGGGGGAGGGACAAGAGAAGGGGGGAGAGGAGGGGGGAGAGGGAAAGAAGAAATGTCCGCCGCGTTGGACGTCGACGCTTCTACCCCCTCAGCTGTCGGCAAACTTCCCCTCCGCCACAGCTCCATTCCGACGGCCCAATGGCTATCATAGCTGTACACGTTGAAGTCGAGCCGGGTGGCCAGGCTGCAATGCGCCCCGGCGACGACCGAGTACGTGGCCGCGATGCTGCCCACCAGCGGGTTCAGCGTCAGCGTCGCCACCAGCGGCGTCCCCCGGTGGGCCGGGAGGGTCGCGAACCGGGCCCCCACGCTGACGCCGCCCGACTTGTTCAAGGTGCCGTAGTACACCTCCCCGCCAGCGGTGAACCGGCCGTATATCCGCTCCCGCTCGGGATCGGCCGCCACCACCCCCCCGGCAGCGCCCCTGTCATCGGCCGGGCCGGCCTGGTCGTCGTCGAGGTCGCCGCCAAAGTTGTACACGCCCCGCAGGCCCAGCAAGCCGCCGTCGGAGCTCGCGAGGCCCTCGATCGCGTATCGGCCCACGTCGTACTGGGCCAGGCCCAGCGCGGTCCCGCCGTTCCGGATGCTCGGCGACGAGACCGCGCTCAGCTGGGCCTGGGTGGTGGCACTCAGGCGCGCCACCAGGAGGGCCTCGAGCATCGAGCGCGGGAGGTAGAGCCGGCCGTACAGTAGCGTCGGTACCCCCCGGCTTGTGGTTGCTGATTCTGCAGCATTCTCGCCGCTCCCGCCGACGGGGCCGCCGCCTCTGCGGAGTCTTATCTCGTCGAGGGGCCGATACGCCCGCAGCAGGTTCGGGAGCGCGACCTGGGCCGACGATGGGGTCAGGCGGCCGGCCAGCGGAACGGACGAGAAGAGGTACGAGATGGACCCGTCTACGATCCCGACCGAGCCGAGCTGGTACGAGGTCGCAAAATGGGCCGTCGCGAGGGAGGATAGGCTTAGCCGCAGCCCGCGGGGAGTCGGGAACGCGAGAAGAGCTGGGAACGGAGAGGGGGTATCAGCCCGGGTCGGGGGAGAGGGGGGGTATCAGCGGAGAAGGAAGTGCAGGCAGCAGCAGCAGCAGCAGCAGCACACACCGTCCGACGTCGCATTGAGGGACGAGTAGCAACTGTCGCGGCTCCAGCCTGTCGCCTCGTGGAACGCGTCCTGCACGTATTCCATGAAATTCCGCATCTTGAGGACGGCAGGCGGGCGGGGAGGGAGGGGGGTGACAGCAGCCGAGGTTCGATCAAGCTGCCCATGGCTGGTGGGGGCACTATGAGGTCATGACTGGTCGCAATTTGGCAGGGGGGTGTCCGGGCAGCCGGCCACAGCTGCATATTTTAAACATCCTTCTCACAGCCCAAGGTTCTTGGACGCATTCTGGACATGATAGAACGAAGCTCCGCCTATCTCAGATTGGGTTTCTCTTCGCGTGGTCCTTGTGGGGCATATTGTGACCGAGCTGCGCCGATGCCACGCAGAAATGAGTGCCTGGCCCAATCTCTGGCCCTTCCCGCCACCCCCTCGGGTAATCATCCTCACTTGCCCATCTGCTGCTCTCGATCAAGCTCCTCCGCCGTGACAGGATCCCTCTCGGACGCGGCCGGGATATTCTCCACCGCAGATGCCGACCCCTTCGGCTCGCCCGCGCTACTCGTGGCTATCACGGCGTCGGCATTGGTCGTGGCCTTCAGGTCGTCGGCGTTGGTCGTGCCCCCCAGGGTGTCGGCGGGATCGGTGCGAGTCGATGGCTCCATGTCCGTGTTGGCGGCCTGGCCGGGGACGGCGCCCTCTGTGTTTGGGTGGAACGAGTGCTCCGCCGGCGCAGTGCCGGCCGGGTGGACCGAGAGCTGCGAACCGGGAATCTTTTCATTGCCTACCAGTACGCCGGGCTTGTGCTAGGCAGCGGGGGGGGGTGTCAGCGAAGCGTCGAGACTGAGGACGGAGAGTTCGAGGGAGATGATGGGGGGCTGAAGGACCAGAGAGACCCTTACGCCTTTGGTAGTCATGGGCTGTTCGGGGGCGATCTTGGCCGTGACCTCGGCGCCGAGCTGGATAGAGTCTGGGTTCGAAGTCAAAGACATATTGCGGAATGTGTAGTCGTGCTTGCGGATGAAATTACTGCCGATCAAGAGGTGTTCGAGGTGCGGGTTGGTTCGAATGAGAGGGCGAGCGACCTCGCTATTTAAGATTTAAGTTGGTCATGCCAGGGCGGCCAGATGATGTCACGTCTCTTCGCAGGATGACGTGGAGATGTTGCCACAGGAAATGGGATCAGTGCTCGTTCGCGATTGCCGTTCCTATTTCTACTGAGCCGGAGGTGAGTGTCCGACCAGTCGGACTTATGACGTCACCGAAGGTTTCTCGGTGCCCCGCGCCACCTGCGTGCAGCGAGTGGGCCTTGTCGCGGGATGGCGAGGACTTCACGACCCCTCAGCGGCTACTAAAAGGTCCGCAAGCGGGGGGTGGGCCCGGCATTTCTGTCTGGCCAGCCGGACAGCGGGGATATAGATACCAGGGTGATGGGCTGGGCCCAGGGGGTGTCGTCGGAGCAGCCGATTCTATGAGGCCGCAGACGAAGAACAGTCCTGATAATGTTCGGGGACAGGGCGCAACAGTTACCAGGAAGCATATTTACTTACCATCAGGGTCTCGCGAGCATGGGCGCCGTCTGCGCCATCTTCCACCTGAGATCCGTCGCCGACCAGACTGCGTATATGAATAGTATCCCCCTCTCTCCTGCGCTGCCGGTCGTCCGCCGGGCGTCCACCGGCACGCGCAAACTTTGCGAGTCGTGCTTATGCCAAGAAGCACCCGTCGCACGGGAGAGAGATTAGGTTCTCACTCTGACACCATGGCGGGCAGCGGTACCGCCCGGCATTGCTGGCTCGGGCAGGCCCGGACGACTCGGCCGAGCCCCTCTGACCTTTTACCTGATTCCGTTGTTCGTGCCTCGGCTTTGCAAGTTCATCTTGAGAGATGTTCATTGACCCTCTCTTGCGGTGCTAGATACCATTGCTGGCCGGTAGATAGCGAGTGGTTGGCAGCGCCCGCATGCAGCGGTCAGTCGCAAAAAAGGCCTTTCGGACGAGCCAGATAAATGGCTGAGATTGAGTGCAGTTTTCCTGCCGTGCGTTGATTCGCAGTTTCGTCTTGGGAACTACAATACTTGGGATATGCCAGCGCGGCTTACGAGCTCGCGGCTTCAACACCCCGTATCCGTCTGGGTAATTGGCGTGTGCGGTGGCTCGCAGATCTGCAGCTCATAAGCTCCGTATTTCTCCGAGTTGTGCGAGCGCTTTTGATCCGAATCCGTTCGGGGCGGTCCAACAGACCGGGCTTGACCGGGTCCTGCACCGTCGCAAGTTCCAATCGGTCATCATCATGTGGCATCGCTCCAGGACTTGAGGCTTGACTAAGAGCCCGAAAGAGAATATGGCTCGGGGAAGCACGCCATGGGCCGGTTGCGGTTCAGAGGGGAATAGTGCAGATGCACGGCCTCGTCAGAAAGCAAGGTCAAATTTCTGGCAGCGAGCTTCTCGCAGATGGTGGGGAAATGGGGGTGGAGTCGGAAGGGGAGCTGGGCGGCGACTCGGAATGTTCCGATATAAGACGGGCCTGCCACCCTTGTGCTCTCCTTAGATTTGGTATTCATGTCGCGGCCTCACGACACGAGAAAAGGCCTGCCCACGGGGTTGATACTCATTGGCTCTCACATCCAACGGCAGCTCGGTGCACTACTGTGAGTAATAGAGAACGGATCAGAGCGAGGCTTCGTCGACGGATCAATCCCCACAAATACCCAATTCAATTATGCCCCCCATCGGACGGGTGAAAGATGCCAGTCGACAAGGAGGCGCAGGCCCCCAGGGAGCTGGTGGACCGGCTGGACGTTGGCTGGTTCTATCCGAGCCGGCGAGATCCTAATAGACGGGGCACGGCGCCATCAGGTGTGCGAAGTATGGGCAGATCCCAGTCGGCCAACAAGGTCAGATCCCAGTCACCGGTCGGTTCTCCTGGCCGGTTCTTGCCCCCTCGGCCTGGACACCCCGCGCCATCGCCAGAAGGTGCGAGCACGTACGGTAGGGGTGGAAGGGATAGAGATCGATCAGGGGTGGACCTGTCACTCCGCAGCTGCCGCAAAGCTTTTAACCCGCCGCCACTTCCCGCACTGGCAAAATTGGGCCCTTTGACCGAAATGGGTCCACCGCTGCCTACCCAGGCCGTGGGCCGGCGGGCCAAGCCCCCCGCCCAATTTGGCGGCATCTGGAGGAGGAACGCGATGGTCCGGTCCGATGGGTGAGAATCATGGTGGGGGATACGTGGGCAAGAACCCAGCCCAGCTGGGGTGGCGGGGTTTCTTGGCGGGGGAAACAGTCTCTCCCCCTCCGTCGCGTATCATCAGCTTCTTGGGGGGAACGAAATGCCGAGCTATAGCCAGGGCCCAAGTTCGGGCAGGATGGATTCAATCATCCGAGCAGGAACTACGCGTGGCCAGGTCAAGTAGGATGGCCCGAGAACAGCAACAACAACAGCAGCAACAACAACAACAACAACAACAACAACAACAACAACAACAACAACAACAACAATAATAACAACAATAACAACAATAACAACAACAGCAGCAGCAGCAGCAGCAGCAGCAACGGCCTTCGGGGGAGATGCCGTGAAATCGGGACGTGGGAAAAATGGATGAGTGACAATGATGGGCCGAATGATGGACACAAGTGGTGGCAACACGGTGGATACAACTCAGAGGGGAAGTGGACGCGGATGGTCCGTTTTAAAATGAAAAGTACTGCTCCGCACTCGAGCTCGGCCGGGTCAACCGACTCGAATCCGGCTATGCTTCCGGCGTCGAATCCGGCCTCGCCTCGAGGCTCCAGTTCCCCGAGCCCGCCCCCGTGCCCAGTCACCCCTACGGCCACGAACCAGCGTCGAACTCAGCGTGAATCCGCCCTCGCCTCGAGGCTCGTGTCCGGTCAAGTATCCATCCCCGCATCTGGCATCGGACCTGCCCTCGCCTTGTGGCTCGTCTCCAGTCAAGACTCGGCCCCCGCATCTGGCGTCGAAATCGCGCTCGCGTCGAGGCTCGTTTCCGGTCAAATCTCTGTCTCCGCATCTGGTGTCGAGCCCACGCTCGGCTCCAGGCTCGTGTCCGGCCCAGTCTCCGGCGCCGAGCCGAACCCCGCGCCTGCCCCCACTTTACTGGCTCGAAGTCGGCCGCGCCTCGGCCCCCGATTATCCGTATGCCTAAACCGATCAACATCTACAACCCCGGTTGAGGAGGGCCCCCCCGGCCGTCCTCGAGAGGGTCTTGGTGGTCGGCCTCACCAGACCATTTGGCCCCCTCTCCAAGATCGAGTTCGGAGTCGAGCTCGAATTCTGACAAGTCCCTAGTCATTATTGGGCATAAAGAACCTCTGCCGGCTAGGAAGGCCCCGGAGCGGGCGTGGAAGGCCTGCCATGGTAGGCTCGCGTCGTGGTTGGAAAGCCAAGTCAGCAGGTCGGCCGCCAACGGAAGGTTACTACCCACACTCGTTCGCGCTCAAGGGTAAAAAAGAGCGACGAGCTCGGCGAGGAAGGGACATTGACGTAAGTTTGCTCCGCAGGATGAGGAATGTGGCGTGGAAGGCGCGATTAACGCCCGGTTCGCAGCCCGTGCCGTATGCATACCAGATTATGTTCTTCTGTTGTGTCTGGAGGATCCGAGGTCTGCGGTGGGCAGAACGCCACCTGTCCGTGTCCCTCTGCTGCGCTGCCGAAGATCCGGGGTCTGCTGAGGGCTTGCAGCGGCGATCAACAACTTGGGGGATAGAGCTAGCTGTGTCGAGAGAGGACTCGGCATGGTCATGGTCATCTCTGCGTCTATGTGGTTCTTCTATTGCCATCTCTTTACCGGCCCCTTTTGTATCTCTAGCAACGTACAGAAACCCCGAAGGAAGGAAAGAAGGAAAGGAAGAAACGTAACAAGTGCCTCTCAGCCGAAGAGGTTTAACCGCCGCTTCCCGTCTAATCAGGGTAAATAAGATAATGCCGGCCCAGGCAGAGGCTGAAGGCGGCGGCTCGCTTCCTCGGCCTGGTACCCGGTGGTTGAACCCGAGGGGTCGTTGCTCAATTCCCTATGCTCTCTTTATTTTTTTTCATTTTTTTTGTTTCTTTCTTGATCTTTTTCCTTTTTTCGAGTCATTCCGCGCTCGCGCCCAGGCCAAGCAGGGCTCAATCCGTCAGCAGCCGGCAGGAAGCGGCCAGCCGAGCACTTACTCCCATTTTTTTTCTCCCCTCGATCCTGCCTGCCTTGGCCCAACACCCGCCTGCCCCGCCTGCCCGGCCTGCCCTCCCCGTGCCTCGGCCGCATTCGACGTATCGCAATGTCTCAGCGTCGCAATCTCGAGAGAGGGGCGTGACCGGAGAAACCGACCGGTCGGGACGCCTATCTTCCGCCCCCACTAGGGACAGGAGAGGGGACCCGGACCAGCCCCGGCTCGCCTGCTTCTTCCCGCCCCGGCTGCAACATGCCGGATTGTGCCCCCCTCGTTTTTTTCTTTTCCTGGCTTGTCGAACGAAGGCACCCCTGCAGTATCGGCGCAGATCTTGACGCCGAGACGAATATTGGGTAGTAGTTGGAGCCGTGGGAGGCCACCAACTTCGTGATAATTGCCAGTCCCTCTCCCTTGTGTCAACGAGGGCCTGATCGGCCGCCTCCCCTTCCTCGTCCCTTTCCCCCCTCCACGTCCCTTTCCCCCTTCCTCGTCCCTTTCCCCCTTCCTCGTCCCTTTCCCCCTTCCTCGTCCCTTCCCAGCGGCCTTGGCCACCACACACATCACACGCCACACGCCACACACAGGACACAGGAGACACACACCGTACACACCTCCACACACACATCACACCCACTTTCAGGGACTGGTGCCCCACACGGTCAGGCCCGGCGGCCGCTGGGGGTCACGCCAGCCATGTACAGCCTCCCCGATATCGCGCCCAAGAGGAGAGGGGGGCCTCGAAGTCGGCAGACCCCCGCAGACGAGTCGTCCGGTTTGGGCATCTGGTCGTCCTCATCGTGGTCCTCGTCGCCTCGTCGTCGTCGTCGTCGTGCTGGCCAGGCGAGCCCGGGCCAGTGGGCTGTATTTAATTTGCTCATGGGTTCGTGCTCGCCAGGCCTGCCCTGTCGCGCGGGGCTTGTGTTTTTTTTTGGTTTTCTAGAGCGCAGAGAGCTGCATGGAGAGCTATATCGCTCACTGCATTCGAGGGGCTCTGCACTGCCCTGGCGCCGGCGTGGAGGCGGGGCGCGGGGAGGGGGGGGCACCGTCCGCGGCGAGGCACGGGGTGAGAAGCGGGCGCTCCTGGTGGGGACTGGGCCCCGGCGGCGCCGTAGAGTGAGGCGCGACTCCTCACAGCTCGTCTTCCCCCGAGGTCTCGATCGTTGATAGACGATGAGGGGTGGGGCAGAGCAGAGCAGGGCATGGCAGGGCAGAGAGGGGGCACGAGGTCCGGTAACTGGCGTATGCCAGCTGCTAGCCAATGGGTGCTCCCTCTGACATCAGGACCGGACACGATCAGATGTCGAGGTGGAGAATACGGGGAGGGGGGGCGGCGAGGCCGCCGCTTGCCGAGCCCATTCGCCGGCATGCGAGTTAGGACCCAATGCAGAAACGAGGACGGGACGTGCTGGAGAGAAGGCAGAAAAAAAGAGGAGGCAGGAAACAGACAAGACAGAAAAAAAGAACTGAAAACAAGGCGATTGACTGAATCCGTCCGGCCGCGCTCGGGTGCGCGATTAGGAAACCCGATGTGGCGCTTCTTCCTCTCCGGTCTCACTCGCTTCCTGAACTTTACTAGCTCCCCACTTTCCCAAGGGCCCCTGTTGCCCCCATCCGATGCCGACTTTTGTCGACGAGGCGCGCTGATTGGCCCGCTGCCTCGCCGGTGCCTTGGATTTTTTTTCTGCAGCTCAGCCTCAATCAAAGCCGGTCGTGGCCCGGCCGCGCGGGGCAGCAGCGAGGGGGGGCAAGACGTGGTCTGGGCCAGGCCGGCCTGGGGTGGGGAGGGGATGACGAATAAAGACAGGAGCTATGAGCTCAGCGGCAGCTGGAGGGGGGGGCGTGGGGGGATGATCGGAGCATCGGCCCGCTCTCTCCCTCGCCCTCTCGTTTCCTATGCTCAGATTCGCGAGACGGCGGTGCTGTGAAGAGGGGAGGGGGGCAAGCAAGAGCAGGCCCGGAACAGGCGCCTTCTTTCTGTGCGCGCGCGCCGACGCCGTCGCCGGCTGGCCTGGGTGGTTTCCGTTGTGGTTGTGCACTTTCTCTTCTGCCGACCTGCCGACCTGGCCATGGGAAAGTGCTCAAGCCAGCCCGCCAGCCAGCCAGCCCGACCTAATAAAACAACACACATCGGATCTCGCCCAAGTCGGGAAGTCGGCCTCCCCCTCCGGCTCCCTGGCAGCCAGCAGGCCCAATCCACCCTCCATCCAGTCAGATTCCAAAATGGCCGATGATCATCGTGGCGCCCTTGCCCATGCACGCGCACGCGCGAGCTCTCTCAGTGACTGGCTGTCACTGAGAGCTTCGAAGCTACCCCTCCCTCGCTCAATGCGACGATGCCCCCCCCCCAACCATTCCCCTCCCCACAGCTTCTTCTTCCTGCTTCGGCGGCCGACTCATCGGGCCTGGCAGTGCTTTTTGGCTTTTTTCTCTCGCCGTTCTTTTTTTCCTTCTGCTGGCTTGCTCTCTCTCGTTTCTTCGACGCCATTCCGGCGCGACCCTGGCCCTCGCCGCCGGCCTGGCCTGCGACTTCTGCCTCCTTCTCCTCCTTCCACTCAGTCGGCATGGGATAGCCGACCCGGCCAGTGTCCCCGCCACCCCCCCTCATTCATCCCAGCGAAAACGACAAATCTGCCGAGATTACGGGGTGGCGGTGACGATGACGGTGACGGTGGCGGCGATGACAGCAATGATGATTGTATGCACCAGTCACCAGTCTGCCCGCGCGTGCGCGCGGAGAGTGGCTGTAAACCCGCAGACCGGTCCAGGTCGCTCAGCTTCTGCTCCCTGCTCTCCCGATAAGGCCGGGGGGGAGGGGTCCTGGAGCAGGTGGACGCCCCCCCAACTGCCACCCACGTAGCACGCAGGCCCCCCAAGGCGGCACCATCTCGGGCTCGCGAGCAGTAGCGAAATCTTAATTGCGCCACTGACAAGCTGCGAATAGAATGCGACATTTCTGCCGATGGGATCCGTCGCGCCGGCCACCGTAGCGAACCGAAGGGGCGGACCATCATTTTCCGACCCACACCAAGCGAGGCGGGCTCTGTTCAAGAGGAGGCAGAACTTTTCCGAGTCTGCACTCTTCACTTTATTGTGAGCCACTGCTGAGACAAGTAAGTCAGAAGGGGGCCATGTCCAAGTGTGGGCGCAGGAAAAGAGCAGAACATCTCTAGGGGACATCCTCCAATCTGTGCAGACTATACCGAAAGGAAGTGGGATTTTCCAAAAAGTCGTTGGTAAAGCAGAGACGTGGGACATGTTCGAAACTGGGTTCTTTGATCCACATGGGCCGAGGCAATGATAAAAGACGAGGTGGAAATAAATGTCCGGGTCTATGCTATAGAGCGAGCCATCAGTCGCTGAACGAGCCCGTGGGGATTGCCGAGTGTAGCTTCAATTCTCCAGCCCTGAGGCATCATCACTGCAGGAGAGCCAGCCAGAGCAGCACCACATTGCCAGAGGGAGGCATCCCCCCCCGAGACCCGGGACGTGGATTGCGAAAATGTATTTTTCAACTGTACAGATCGTTGAGTAATAGTTACAGCCACCCCTTCCTCTTCCCCTCCCCCCCCACATCTCATGCTCCCCCCCCCTCTAGACCTCTAGACATCAGGTTCGACCGTAGGCACGTCCTCCTCTAATGCTCGCTTTTCCGCCATGCTAGAGAAAGGAAACAAAACAGACCTCCGGCTGCATCAGACAGGTGGGTTTTTTCCTTCATCCTCTTCTCTCCCTCTGGCCAGTTTCATCTAGCGAGAAAATTCATCTTTTCCGCCCCGAGGAGGCAAAAACAAAAGAAAATAAGAGAACCGGCCGAAAACCAAGCCAAAACAAAAGAAACGACCGGGGTGGCTTTCCCAAGATGTACAGTGGTGCAGACAGGCGCGAGGTACCTGGCCATCTCCCTTGCTCGTGACCCCGCCCTCGGCCAATATTAGATCGCTGCGGAGCTCGAGTAGGATAGACAATCAGACAACACAATTTCGAAGGCGAGAAAACAACCGTGGCCCAGGGTCGGTGGAAATAGTGGTAGCAGTAGTAAGACACGGAGCTGAAAAAAGATAAACCAGAGCATGCCCCGCGCCCCTCCTCCGTGGCACGACCAATGCAGTGATGCTCGCGCTCTTTCTTCTCTAGTAGAAAACAGATGGGAATACCTGGCTGGAGGGCAGAGAGAAGAAAAGGAGGCTCAAGACAGCACGGCCAGGTCCTGGTGGCTGTAGAAGCCGTGGTCGTGGTGGAATGGCGACGAGGACCCGATTATATCTTCGCAGGCCTGCCGGGCCACCTTCTCGCTCGGGTCGGCATCGCCGCCACACCCCCGCAGCGACATGGTTTCGTCGTCATCCAGAGAGCCGGCAGCCGCGGAGGCTGCTGCCGCCGCATAAGCCCCGTCGTGGATTGACGATGATGATGGCGGCGACGGCGTGTCAAGGTGCATGTTGCCGAAGCCCCGCCGCTCGACCTGGTCCAGCACGTCGTCGGCCTGATCCTCGGTGAAGGTGTTGATGGAGCTGACGCTGTGCATCTCGTCAAGGCCGGCGCCGGCCTCATACGAGGATGGGCGGCGCCCATCCTCGGCCAGCTCGTTGTTGTTGTTGTTGTTGTTATGGTTACTGCTGCTGCTGTTGTTGTGGTTGTTTACCGCGCTCGACCCCCGCCGCCGCTCGACCATCTTCTTGCGGCGGCGGATCAGCGGCTTGGTCGAGGTCTCCATGTATATGTCCTCCTCCATGCCCATCTCGACAAGCTTGGTCTCGATGTTGCCGGGCGTGAAGTCGACGATGTTCTTGCCGATCTTCTTGCGGAACCGGTCGCAGATGTCCTTATACCGGTCGCGCTCGACCTCCTCGAATGCCTCGACCAGGGCTTGCAGCTGTGGCGGGTCAGAAAGGGGAGCCCGGACTGGGGTGAAGAGAGCAGGGACTGGAAGGAGGAGAGCAGGGACCAGGCCGAAGAGCGACGGGACTCGTGAGACTGGGGCGGAGAGCGACGGGACTGGGTGAAGAGCGATGGGACTGGGCGGTATGGAGACAACAAGTACGGGAAGAGATTTGCTTACATAGTTGGGCGTCCAGATGACCCACTTGCTCTTGGCCCGGAAGAACTTCATCTGCAGCGCCGCCTTCTCGATATGCTTGCCCGTGATCTCAAAGTAGTCTTGCAGGATGGCGTCCCACATGGCACGGCCCTTCATCTCGTCGTGCTTCAGCCTCAGCTGGAACAAGAGCTTCTCCTCGGCCGGGGTGTCGTCTTTTAGTAGCGGCATGTCGCTCTCGGTAGCGGGCCGGCTGCCGCCACTACAGCTCTCGTCCCGGCCGGCGACCTCGGCCGCGGCCGCGATGGCGGCGGCGGCCGC
>JAOYNC020045884.1:0-11672 GCA_025802115.2 Bertia moriformis
CCCCCCCTCCACCCCCCACCCCCGCCTCCCCTCCCGTGCCCCACCCCCGATAGCAGCCAGCCAGCCAGTTAGTTAGCCAACCGTTGAGGCACGCAAGATACGGAGGAGAGCGGCTGGGCGCGGGCAGGCTGGGCGCGGGCACGGATGAGCGGATTTTCCATGAGAACAAGATGGGGAGGATTTGCGAAGGATTCGTCATCGTCGTCATCGTCGTCGTCGTCGTCGTCGTCGTGGTAATCTGGCTAGCTGGGGGGGGGCGGCCGGATAGGAGGAGTAGGGAGCCTCGTTCACCGCCGGAACTTGGCCACGAACATGGGCCTCCGCTCTCGACCGCCGGAACTGGACCGCCATGCGTTGTTGCCCGCTTGTCGCCGTGGAGTCGGGGTCGGACGGGGGCGGCGGTAGTGTGTGGAGGGTACGTACTCCCGACATGCGTTCCTCGCCTCGTGGCTTATAATTAGCCTACCGGTCCCCGGACTTTGTCCGTTACGGCACACAAAGCTCCCCCTCCCCAGTCCCCAGTCAGTCAGCCAGCCGGATCGAAATCCCCTTCTCTCTCGAGGGCCTCAAATCTCGGGTGCCGGCATCATGTCTAAGCAAGATAAAGAGGATGAGGCGGGTCGCGCCTACCCCGCCAGCCCGGCTCCGGCCGCCGCCGCCGCCGCCATCTCCACCACCACCTCGCACCGGCGCGACAACTCGGACAGCGATGCCAGCTACTCGATCCGGCAGGCGGACACCAACCTTGCCGCGAACGATGACCGCCTCGACCAGATCTCGACTCACCAGGTGACCCCCCCCCCTATGGACGGACTCCCCCTCCCAATTCCTGGCTGGCTGGCTGGCTGGCTGGCCGCCGCCCCCCCACACAACTGCAGTTCGGCCGACTGACCAGTCCTCCCCAGTCCATGGGCCCGGACGCGCCCGCGCCCGAGCTCGTGTCGTCTGTGATCGAGATCCCCGATGAGGTGTACGACCGGATCCCCCCCCGCCGCAAGCTCGTCATCCTCATGTTCCTCGCCTACTGCGCCTTCCTGGCGCCGGTCTCGAGCACGTCCGTCCTCGCGGCGACCCCCGAGGTGGCGGCCACGTTCGGCACGACCGGGTCGGTGATCAACATCGTGAACGCGCTGTACATGCTCTTCATGGGCTTCTCGCCGATCGTGTGGGGGCCCCTGAGCCAGGTGTACGGCCGCCGGCCCATCACCCTGATAACGGCGGTCGCCTTCTTCTGCTGCAGCATAGGCACCGCACTCGCGCCCGACCTGGGCTCTTTTTTCGTGTTCCGGCTATTGACCGCGTTCGAGGGCACCTCCTTTATCCTGGTCGGGTCGGCCGTGATCTCGTGAGGACCAGTTTACCTGCCCTCCGCTCTCTCTACCCTGCTCTCCGCTCTATCTGCCCTGCTCTCCGCTCTCTCTGCCCTCCCCTCCGCTCTCTCCACCCTCCCCTCCACTCCCTCCATCCTCCCGTCCACTCTCTATCCTGCCCTCTTCTCCTAAAACGGTACTACCCTTCTCCATCCTAACGGCCTTCTTCTCCTAGCGACATGTACCGGCCAGTCGAGCGCGGCACCGCCGCCGGCTGGTTCCTGTCTGGCACCCTGATTGGCCCCGCCATCGGCCCTCTGGTCGGCGGGATCATCGTGACGTTTCGGAACTGGCGCGTCATCTTCTGGCTCCAGACCGCGCTCGCCGGTGTCGCCTTTGTCGGCGCCTTCTTCCTCGTTCCCGAGACGATACACCACCGCCGCATCGACGACCTCGCGGGCCACAGCGGCCTCAAACGGGCCCGGGTGCTCTGGCGGATGATTAACCCGCTCCGGGTGATCCGGCTGTTCCGGTACCCGAACCTGCTGCTGACCGGGTTCGCCTCCTCGGTGCTGGTGTGGAACATGTACACGCTCCTGGTCCCGATCCGGTACGTGATCAACCCGCGGTTCGGGCTCACGACGCCGATGCAGGGCGGCCTGTTCTACCTCGCGCCCGGGCTCGGGTACGTGTGCGGCACCTTTGGCGGCGGCCGGTTCGCCGACTACATGGTGCGGCGGTACATCCGGAAGCGGGGCGGGGTGCGCATCCCCGAGGACCGGCTCTACTCGTCGCTGCCGTTCATGGGCATCGTCATCCCGGTGTGCATGCTCCTGTACGGCTGGGGCGTGGACCGGGCCGCGGGCGGGATCCCGCTCGTGGTGGTGACCATGTTCCTGCAGGGCTTCGCCCAGCTGTTCTGCTTCCCGAGCCTGAACACGTACTGCCTCGACGTGATGCCCGGCCGCAGCGCCGAGGCGGTGGCGGGGAACTACGGGATCCGGTACCTGCTCGCGTGCGTCGGGACCGCGGTCGTGCTGCCGGGCATCAACGCCATGGGGGTCGGCTGGTTCACCACGATCAGCGCCGTGCTGGTGCTGAGCGGCGCGATCGGGACCGGCCTGACGATCCTCTACGGCAAGGGCTGGCGCGAGGCGGTTGACGCGCGCCACCGCGAGCGCCGGAGGCACGATCTGGAGAAGCATCTGCAGAGAGCGGAGGGGGCGGCGGGCACGGCGGGCACGGCCAAGAAAGAGGAGGCCGTGTGAGGTGGGGTTTCATCTTGTCTCGTGTATTTTCCCCCTCTGCGCTCATGTATAATGTCTGCTTGTCGGAAAAAGGATCGTGATCGTGATACCTGGGTGTTCAAGTCGGCATAGTGTGGCAGGGCCAGGAATGGACGGCGGGGAAGGGAATCAATCGGCACGGCTGGGGGTGGGGGGGGGGTGGCATATCTAGTTGACTTGTCAACGGGTCCGGATAAGAGACGACGGCGGGGAGGTATTTTAGACAGTGCTATTGCTCATCTGTCTCGAATGGTGGGCAGCCGCCAGGGGCTTTTTTATTATATGCTATAGCTACCAGTCCAGTTAGGATATCGGCCGACCAAGGGGGCTATGATGTAATGGAGGAGGAGGAGGAGGTGGTGGTGTGTATTTGTCAGTCGACGCTATTAGTACCAGGCTGGATGTCGGGCGACTATGGGAGGACCATGGTGTAGTATTTTTCGGTCGAGGCTGTTTGCTAACTGCTAACCTAGTCTCGATTTCGAGCGACCATGGCGGTGCCATGTTTTTATTATTGTTGCCAGCCCAGTCCGGATATCAGCCCGCGCTCTCCACATCGCTGTCCCCAGCCAGCCTAGCCAAAACAAAGACATCGGCCAACCTCGGGTGCTGGCACGGCTCGGAATCTTACCTCTGTAGGGCCCCGGGACTCGTCAATCGTCCCTCGGGTCGTTGATGACGGACGGAATGCGAGTTGCGGCCGTCGATCAATGAATGATAAATGATGCGGCCGTCTCGGCTCGGCGGCGAAAAGCCGGCAATTTGGCACATCTCATCGTGACAGCAATCATCGGATTGGCGGCCGGCAGTTGACGAAATGGATGTGGGCCGCGTTTGCGAGTCGGCGGTTCCGTGGTCCGGCCGGCAGAGCTGACATCAATCACCTGGTGGTGTGGTCGGTTCGGGTGATCCGGTCGGTTCGTGTAATGTTGTCGGTGGCAGGTGGGACCAGTGGGCGGGACAGTGGGGGTAGGTAATACGGGTATTACGGCGAGGGGGGTAATACGGCGGGGGGGTAGGGGTGGGGGTGCTACGGCGGAGTACTACTGCTGCGGGGGTTGTGCAGCAGAGTTCTTTTAGTATTATTATAGAGTACCACAGCAGGGTACCAGGAGAAAGAGCATTACTACGGCAGCAGGGGGGGCATCGTAGCAGAAATCAATCAAGGACTACGACAGCAGGGATGCTATACTGGAGCATCTGAGAAGGGCGCCCATAGCAGAGGATAGTACCGTGTTAGAGCAACCATGGCAGAGTATTACCGCAGAGTACCACAGGTAGGGCGTATACTCTACAGCCGGCCACCACAGACGGCCAGCCGGGCAGCAGGTCGTCGGGCGCGCCCAGTCCACCAGTAACGGCGTCTGATAGAGGCGCCGTAGCAGCAGCAGCAGTAGGCTGTCAGACGTCCGGGTTCCGGGCTTACTCCTGACGCGCGCACCACAGCGGGTGATCGCCGGACGCCCAGATTCTAGACCAGTACCGGCGTATATCACATATCATACCGATTCATACACACACGGCACCATCACGTCGCCGGCCGGACGGCGGAATGTGCGATCGCAGCACCACGTTCATAGTAGGGTAGATAGATAGCCGGCATGGTCGAATAGCGCCACACGGCCTCAGACTAGATTGATAAATCGGGCAGTTCATTCCAGTAGGGCAAGCTGACCAAAATCCAGGCCGCTCCCTCATATCCGGCGCTATCCGGTCCCATGAAAACTTGGCTCGGTCGGCTTGGCGGCGGGCTGGCTGGTCCAGCACGCCCCCTGCGCTTCATGCTTAGATCATCACCTCCGACCCGTATCTCCGATAGCCATTGTAAACGGCCCAGTAGGCCGGCCCCGTGGTATCGTATTATTTCCCCCTGCTTGCGCGCGCGCCATTCTTTCCTCTTGTCTTGATGCGCTCTTCTCCCAACGCCGCCATATTGCCCATGTCCAATCGCCATACACCCCCGCCAGTCCATGTCCAGCCTCCCCGCGGCAGGCGTGCCGGCTGGGCCATCTACCTGGCCTCCTGGTCTATATATGTGCCACCACCCTACGCAAAGAGCTTCTTCTCATACGAGTCCATGTTCACGTTGCCTTCCATCTGCGCACTGCCGGTCCGGAGCTCGAACCGGAGGTCACCGCTCAGAACGGCCTTGTGCATGTCCTGGATGCTCAGGACGCCCGAATCCTGCATCGAGTGCTTGAGCCCGGCGGCCAGGTAGGGCAGAAACTTGGTTACGGATCTGTGGGCGGGTCGCGTTAGCTGGATCTCGGCCTGACATGTGCATGCCGACCTTGATGTACGTACCCTCGATGGGCTACCGACCCGGACACGCCCTGGGCCACCAGGACGCTGTCTCCCTCGGAGAAATACCGAGCCGTGCCAGCGTTGATTCTCTGCCCGGTCTTGTCACCGACCGGGCCCGCCGACTTCTTGTCCTGCATCGCATCGATGCTGCCCATGCCGCGGTAGGCCTTGACCAGCTTTCCCTCGCGCGAGACGAACGAGGTTCCGGGCGACTCGGTCGTGCCGGCCAGCAGGCCGCCCATCATGACGGTCGAGGCGCCGAGGGCCAGGCCCTTGACGATGTGGCCGACATTCTGCACTCCGCCGTCGGCGATGCACGGAACCCCGAACCGGGCCGCAAACGTGCTGACCGAGTACACGGCCGCGGCCTGGGGCCGGCCAACCGCCATCACCTCCTGCGTGATGCAGGCCGAGCCGCTGCCCATACCGATCCGAAGCCCGTCCACGCCGGCGTGGATCAGCGAGGCGGCCTGGTCGCGGGTCACGACGTTGCCGCCGATGACGTCGAGATCCGGGAACTCGGCCTTGATCCAGCGGATCATCTCGATCTGGTACATGCTGTTGCCCTGCGAGCTGTCCAGGACCACAAGATCGAGACCGGCGTCGACGAGCTTCTGCAGCCGATACCTGTCCTCGGGCCGGGTCCCGACCGCGGCGGCGCAGATAAGCTGCTTGCTGTGGAGCCGTTTCGACGCGAGGGGGAAGTTGTGGTTCTTGTTCAGATCGGACCGGGAGATCATCGAGACCAGGTTGAAGTCCCTGTCAACGATCGGGAGCTTGCCCTTCTTGGACTTGGCCAGGATCTTGTTCGCCTCCACGAGGTCGACGCCATCGGGCGCAGTGACGAGGTCCGTGACCATGACGTTGGAAACGGGCTGGTCGAGGTCCTCCTCAAACTGGATGTCGCGGTTGGTCACTATGCCGAGAAGCTTCGATCCGAGTTTGCCCGAGTCTGGGCCAGCCGTCAGCTTTATCTCGGGTCCTCGTCATGGCTTGGAGATGGCAGCCATTTGACGATTGACAGGAATAGCTAGGGGCGGCGGCTTGGGTCGGATCATGGTTGTGTTTCTCCACAACAACACGGTTACGTGTGATTCGGTGGAACGAAAGTTTGAGTGTACACGGTTGATAATCATTTGGCCCGGCCCGTCTCTCTCGGCGTGAGAGGAAAGAGAGGGTAAGAGAGAGAGGGTAAGAGAGAGAGGGCAAGAGAGAGAGTGTAAGAGAGAGATGTCAAAGCCTACCGGTCACTGGAAACCCGCCGAACCCCCACTTCTCCTTCAGGGCCTTGGCCTCGCCCACCGTGGTCTCACGCCCAATCACGACCGGGTCAACGATGAAGCCGTTCTCGTACCGCTTGACCTTGCGGACCATGTCGGCCTGCTCCTCGGGCGAGCAGTTGTGGTGGATGACGCCGAGGCCACCCTGCAGCGCCATGTGGATGGCCATCTCGTGCTCGGTGACCGTGTCCATGGGCGAGGACACGAACGGGGTGCGCAGCGTGATGTTGCGCGAGATGGGCGACTCGAGCGAGACATCGGACGCGGCGAACCCGATGTATCCGGGGAGCAGGAGGAAGTCGTTGTAGGTGAGCCCGCCGTGCTGGCGGGTGTCCATGAGCTCCTGCACCGCGAGGCCGTCGCGGCAGCCGTACTCGTCGCGGAGGATGTCCGGGGCGCGGCGCCAATCGAGGGGCTCCGACAGGGAGCCCATGGCGAGACGAGAAAGTAAGCTGTGGCGAGCAGAGGAAGGGAGGGAAAGGCGCAACTCTGGTCGATCGGGCCGATGGAGCTGCGGCGCCGGAGAGGGGGCGGTGGGCAGGTCGGAGTTGCGGGGAGGTGGGGGGGACCTTCCCGTCGAAAAGAGAAGGGGGAGAGGAGAGAGAAGAGGACAATCTGGAAGAGGTGAAAATTTTTATCCAGGTGAGCTTTGGGAAGCCCCACTGTAGGGACACGATAGCAGAGTGCGGGGTAGGTGGAGTGGCGCAACGTAAGGGTCGGATTCGCTAGGTTTTGGCAATTGTTTGTGAGCCTCCATAGCCTAGTGGTCAGGGCGTCGCACTTGTACATCAGAGGGATGCGGAGATCCCCGGTTCAAATCCGGGTGGAGGCAGATAGTTTTTTGCAGGACATGGACAGATGCTATACTGTTTTTTTTCCTGCAACAGATCCTGGCCAGGTTAATCATATTGTATTTATCCAGAGTACATGTCCATCTGTCCACATTCAATTTTTTCGGGAGCTGAGCGCGATTTCAGGTGGGGGTGCTCGGGGGTGTTGGATGATGCAGCTGTGGGGTATGCGGTTGATGACACAGCTGCGACGAACACCTCGGGGGAGGGGGTTTGATGCAGCCATGGACAATGCGATTGACCCCGGCGCGATACTTGACCGGGCCGGTTCCCTTTGATCCCTCGAGTGCCATTTATGAGCGTGCGCCTGGCCTTGGGCAGCGCCCTTTCTCGTTCTTCATGTCCCTTGTCCGCCATGGTTTTGGGCTGGGGGGGGCAACGGTCCTCTAGAAGGACCCAAGGGGACAACTTTCTCCGTCCATATTCGGTTCTCGCCCTGGTCCGTTTTATGACCGTTGCTGGCAGGCTCTGCCCACCATCCGAGCGGCCTGCCAACCGGAGCCCGGCTTGGCATGCTCCTCGATTCTCGACACCTACCTGAGTTTAGCGTCGATGCTCCAGCTCATTTCCGCACCCGCCCTCTGATTCATGCTATATCCCGCCTCCCCCTCCAGAGTTCCAATCTGTCGCGCCTTTTAGCCGTGGAAGGAGGCCTCTGGGAAAGTACAGGAGACCAGACTGATCGGCATGCATCCATCCGTCCTAAAACCGCCATCTTCCCGAGACCGTCGCCCCAATCTCAGTCGCGGTTATCTCTGGGGGGAGGAGGCGCTGTTCCACCGCCAGTCCGGCCGGCGGCACCATCTCTAGCTAGCGCCCTGGCCAGCAGCATCACCAGGGAACCGGAACGCCAAAGCCGACCATCAACAAATAACAAGGCCGGCGGCGCGGTCTGGTTACCTGATGATCTCTGTCAGCGGGGGCGGCACCACCAGCTTGGCGAGGTTGGTATAACCCGCCGACTTCCCGAGCTCGGAATAAATAAGAGAGACAGAAAGAAAAGAAAGAAAGGCAGAAAGGCAGAAAGAAAACAACGACGAGGACGAACTAAAAAAATAAAGCGAAAATCCAAGGTGGAGAGGACAAGATGAGCGCTAAACAAGCGACGCTGCTACGGCAGGGTTCGGGCCCGGCCACCCATCCTTCGGTGTTCAGTCGATTCCTCCGAGTCGCCATCTTAGCGTCGGCCGCCTACCTCGGCATCTACCTCCTCACGCACCGAGCCTTCGACCTTGTGAATGGCGGCCATGCCGACCACAGCGACAGAGACAACAGCGGCACCGGCTGCCGCTGGTACGAAGGCCGCTTCCGCGGCGGCGGGCCGGACTGCGGCCGCCCATGGCACCGGCTTGGCGACGCGGCCGGCGACCACCGCGAGCCGACTGGCAAGGAGAGCTTGCGCCGTGTGCTGATGGAGACCCCGTCGGCCGACAAGGCCCAGGAATGGAGCCGCTACTACTCGTCCGGGCCCCATCTGGCCGGTCAAAACTATTCCCAGGTCAGTTTTTCTTGTCCATAAGCGCATGAGGGTGCTGCCTCTGCCGCTACTGACCACAACCTTTCTGTGTGTGTCCAGGCAGAATGGACCCTGGGCAAGTGGGAAGAGTGGGGCATCAGCTCCACCATCACCACGTACGACTGCTGGCTCAACTACCCGGCCGACCACGGCCTCTCGCTGCTCTCGGCGTCCGGCCCCGATGGCTGGGCCGTCGAGTTCAACGCAGGCCTCGAGGAGGACGTGCTCCCCGAGGACCCCACCTCGGCCCACCCGGACCGCATCCCCACATTCCACGGCTACGCCGCCAACGGCAACGTGACCGCTCCGTTCGTGTGGGTCAACTACGGCACGTACCAGGACTTCGACGACCTGGTCCGCGCCAACGTCAGCCTGGCCGGCAAGATCGCCATCGCTCGCTACGGCCTCGTCTTCCGCGGCCTCAAGGTCAAACGCGCCCAGGAGCTGGGCATGGTCGCCGTCGTCATCTACTCGGACCCGGGCGACGACGGCGAGATCACCGAGGCCCACGGCTACGACACCTACCCGCAGGGGCCGGCCCGCAACCCGTCCACCGTCCAGCGCGGATCCGTCGTGTTCATGAGCATGCTGTCCGGCGACCCCACCACGCCTGGCTACCCGTCCAAGCCCGGGGCCCCGCGCCAGGACCCGGGCCCGTTCGTGCCCAGCATCCCGTCCCTGCCCATCTCCTACCGCGACGCGGTGCCGATCCTCCGCGCCCTCAACGGGCACGGCCCGCGCGCCGCCGATGTCGGGCCGGCCCGCTGGTGGACCCGCATGCTCGGCCTGGGCTACCTCGGCGTCGAGTACCACGTCGGCCCCTCGCCCGACGACCTGGTGCTCAACCTCTACACCGCCCACGAGTACACCACCACGCCGGTGTGGGACGTGATCGGCATCGTCAACGGCACCGGCCCGGCCGCGGACGAGGTCGTCATCGTCGGCTGCCACCGCGACGCCTGGATCGTCGGCGGCGCCGCCGACCCCGGCAGCGGCTCGTCCGCCCTCAACGAGGTCGTCCGCTCGTTTGGGGCCGCGCTCGCGACCGGCTGGCGCCCGAGCCGGACCATCGTGTTCGCTAGCTGGGACGGCGAGGAATACGGGCTGCTGGGCAGCGCCGAGTGGGTGGAGGAGCACCTGCCATGGCTGTCCGGGGCCGCGGTGGCGTATGTCAACACGGACGTGGCAGCCGAGGGGCCCATCATGTCGGTGGCGGCGGCGCCGCTCCTGCATCGGCTCGCTAATGAGGCCCTGGCCCTGGTCCCGTCGCCGGGGTGGAAAGAGGCGGAGGGGAGCACTCACGGCGGCGAGGGCGATCGCCCCCGCCGCGATCACGCCGGGGGCGGGGAAGCGGGCGCGGGCCGCCGTAGCGTCTGGGACGATTGGAACAAACAGATTTACACGACCGGCACCGGCTCCGATTTCGCCTCCTTCATGCACTATGCCGGCATCCCCATCATCCATGTCGGCTTCCAGGAGGACAAGTTCCCGACCAACTACCACAGCAACTACGACAGCTTCACCTGGATGAGCCGGTACGGCGATCAGAATTTCTCCCACCACGTCGCCACGGCCCAGATCTTGAACCTGATCACGGCCGAGCTCGCCTCCACCGCTGTGATCCCATTCAACTCCCTCGACTACGCCAACGAGCTGGACCGATACCTGGACCAGATCTACCGGAAGCTTGGCCAGACCGCTGTTTCGGAGCTCGCCCGATCAGTCGGCTCTTCTTCCTCGTCCAAGGCCACCGGCCTTGGCGTTCGTGACGACGACGACAACGACAACTACGACGCCGCCGCCGCGGTTGCCGAGCTCCGCAGCAGCCCCGGCGGCGCCAGCAGCGCCAGCAGCGGCAGCGAGGGCGAGACGCTGCTCCGCCAGCACCTCGACCTCATCCGAGTCGCCATCGCGAGCCTGCGCGCCGAGGCGGACAAGTTTGATCAGAAGGCCCGTCAGATCGAAGACCAGCTCCGCGCCGTGTCATCGCCATGGCGTTTCTGGACCCGGCTCTGGCTGCGACACCGGGCCAGGCACGTGAACCGGGTCTACCGGCTACTGGAGCGCGGCTTTCTGTACGACCAAGGCCTGGACGGGCGGAAGCTGTTCAGGCACGTCGTGTTTGCGCCGGGCCTGTGGTCTGGGTATGGCGGTGGTAAGTGCTTCGGACCCGTGCTGCTGTATCCCGTTGGCCGTCAGTCCGTTTCTGTACAAGTGCTGATCTGGTCGTGTCGCCGCCTCCAGTGGTGTTCCCCGGCCTGTCCGAGAGTATCGAGGTTGGCGACTATGAGAACGGGGTCCGGTGGGCGAAGATCATTCTCGAGCGCGTCAAGAGCGCGACGGCCCGGCTGGGGGGGTGCTAGGCATGCTGGATTGGTGAGGAAGCTGGGCGGCGGACCCGAATGTCCCGAGTAGAAATCTGGTGGATCTGGTGGTCCATTTCTGGCCGTGGCCGACTGGCCAGCTTCCTCGGACGCCTGAGACCGTCTGGTTGGCCGCCCTGGCGACGAATCATTGATCGCTCGCCCTCGTCGCCAGGGCCCAATAGTCAATCAATGCCAACCCCCGCTGGCTACGTTCTGCCCATCGACTGCCCGCCTCGCTCTCGTCGTAGTAAAGAAATTGCATGGTTATTAATTAACTACTGTCTACGGTCGCCGCGTCCGTCCTACGAAATCGTTATATTACTCTGATGGTTATGAAATAGTCAGATGTCTAATCAGTCGCTCATCCCCTACGGCCACTTCACTTATATAGAACACGCATTTCCCTCTCACAATCATAACATGGCTTCACCACCGACTCCTAGCTCGGACGATAATATATCACACCTACTCCCAGCTCTACACGTCTTACGACCCCGAGAGGCGGCCGTTTGGCCCTGAAAGGTTCATAAAGACACCTACTCTCTGTTACTGGACCCTCGCAGCATGGGCTTTTCGAGAAGTCCGACTGAAGTCTAACTTTGCTATGAGGAAGAGGAGAACGTGCCCGGTTCTCCTCTGCACTGCGAGGTCGCTGCGGACTCGCTGAGTCAGCGCCTCGCCGCCCCTCCTGTGTCATGTGACGAATGTCATGGTCAACCCATGACATCACCTCCCTTCTCCCTCTCCTCGCTGCTCGCC
>JAOYNC020045980.1:0-11659 GCA_025802115.2 Bertia moriformis
TACCCCCCGGGAGGTGGTGGCTGGCTTCGCCAGTCGCCGGTCACGTTAAATAGAATCAAATCAAATCAAATCAAATGTGGTAAGCCACCCCGGCGGCAGCCGGCGGAGTGGGGAAAAAGCGGAGAGGGACCACTGGAGCAAGGACGACCATGGCCGGCTCCGGTGGTCCACTGCGCGATCGCGGCTCGGATCACGGCTAAGTAGAATAGGCAGTACGTAAGAGGAGAGACAAAGTTATTCCGGGTTTTACTCTTCGTCGAGATTATTGATAGCCATAGTCTGCTTCATACGACCTTGTCTTCCCACGCCTTATTCCTATCCCAACTTCGCACGTTGTATTCCTATCCTACCTTGGCTATACCAACAACAAGCTTCATCGAGCCATGGATAATCATAAAAATTAATAAAGAGAGATCAGTAGGAATGGCCGATTGTAAGCTCCCATCCTGCTCATCTGGTCCTTCGCCTCCGGGGCAGCCGGGGCGACGCCGCGCACATCGCGCTCGTTTCCAACTATTGGAAGTCGGGCCCGTATGTCTGGCCGTACTGCCCGCTTGGCGAAAGAGCTGTGGAGTCATTCCCCATCAGGAACTGATCACTCGTTGCTTCCGTGGTACGGTATAGCCCCCCCTTGGGCGGCGCTGCGCCGACACGTTGGACAGAAGAAGGGACTTACGTGCGTGGATCCGATCTTCTGAATGTTGCTCGAGCCGTGTAACTGAGGCGGAGACAACGTGGGGGTGTTTGAGGGAGGTATAGCCGTCATCCGTAGGCGGTGTCATCCCGTGTCCATGCGCCCAAGACAGACTTGCCGAGCCATCCGGTCGTGTCATGGCCGGGCCCCAAGCCGGCCTGTACAAGGCATTCCACATGCCCAGACCGAGAGGCCAAGAGGCCAAGAGGTCAAGAGGGAGGCGCAGAACCACCCGCAAACGTTCCACCGATCAGCGGCCACCGCGCCGGCGCATGACTCAGGTAAGCACGTGTAATGTGCAAAGTGGAGCGGGATGCTGTCACTGTGCGTGAGAAGAACTGAGGTTATTCGCGTCAAGTCGGGGATGGGAGGCGAACCTATGGGTCAATTGCACAATACCTGGTTCTCTTCCCTTCTCACACGAAGGGGCGAGAACCCTCGCTATATACCCGGCCTCTGAGCCCGCGCCGGCCGCTCCCCTCGCTGCCCCTGCCCGCTCTCTCAGGGTTCCCCCTGCACGCCCGGCTGCCGCGCCCCCCGACCGCGCCCTCGCCAGTGCCCCCACCATACTGCCCAGTATGTCCGACTGTGCCCGGAATGCCCTCAGCGCCGTGCGCCCCCGAGAATGCCCGCAGAGCGCCCTGGGACCCATAACGGCCCGCTACTTTCACCATCGAATCCTGACCAATCCCGCTACTTCCTGGCCCGTCATCCCATCACCCGTTCCCCGAGCCATGCCGGCATCCGCGCTCCTGCTATCGACCGTGAGGGGCTCTCTACTTCACCCTGATGTCAGCTGCCTCTTTGGTTTTTTGCTCGTGTCTATATGTCTCTCGCTTGGTCTGCTCGCGAGATGGCTGCTGACTGCATGCTGCGAACCTGTGCACCGTGCGTCCAGGGGGCCGATCTCGATTTCCCTGTTTTGGAAGGTCTTTGGGGCCAAGGAGGGCTGACCGTGCCTTCTACAGCACCCGGGAACGGGCGGCCCAATTGTCCGGGAGAGTATGCGCCGTCAGCGGGATTCCGCGTGGCGTGTGGTGCAGCTGGTGGCTTGTTTGCTCGCATTTTCCAAGACGCGACCTGTCTGCCTGGCCTGCGCCGACGGGGCTCTGCCCAAGCTCTCGGCCCGCCAGTGCCGCCATATGTTCCGGTACTTTTTCCCTACTGGGTGCCTTCGGGGTAGGGAGAGTGGGCACTCGGCCAAATGTCGAGTACGGTTCGCGTGGTGCAGAGACGATACAGTCAGCAGCTCTGTCTTGGACACCACTGAGGTCTCACAGGCGCCCGCATCTGACATGCTGTCGTCTCGATTCGATTTCTTGCCTGAACGGGTGGCGTTCTTGGCAGGGCTATTCCAGAGCCTGTCTGCCAGCCGCCGCCTTCTTCGACGCCTCGCTTTTCCGCACTTGCCGATATTATCCCGGGGCCAGCTTCCTCGAAAACCAACAACGTGTTGTGACCAACGCCGGGGCTGAGCAGAGCGAGCATCCCCCGAGGACGGCCATGCTTGTCGGCAGCTGAGCCAGGCCGGTGGTCCACCTTCGAGCAGCAGCGGCGCTAGTTCCCGACCGACCAATCGGCCCCCCAAAACCAAAACGGGGGTCGCACCCTCAGCTCCAGATCATGGTTCCGGATGAAGGCCCGCAACGCGGACACCGACACCGGCTGATAAGATCTCCACGGAAGCGAGACAAAGAGAGGGCGAGGGCTGGATAGAGTGAGGCCGGGCCGGGTTCTCGTCAGCAGTCTGGTACCTGCTCTCGCCGCTAGTTCTGTGCCACGCCGGGGAAGTAATCGCGGAAGGGCCTGGCCCCGGCTATCGTCACCCTTTTTCTGGCTTGAACTTCCGGCGGGTCCACTCAGCTACGACGGGTGGAATACTGCAGGAAACAGAAAGAGCCCGGGAGCGAAGATGAAAAGCGCCCGCCCCGTCTGTATTATGGTGAGACCATGAGGAGGGGGGAAGCTGAGCCGGAGGCGGGAAGGAGTCTTGGAGTTCGGTGGTGCCCGAGCGGACTAGAGATCGTCACGATCCGTGTTCAGTTATCGTCTCACATGAGGATGACTGCCTTGCCAAGGCGTGAGGGCGATCGTCGAAGACGTGCGAGAGGCCAAGCTCAAAGGTCGCTGGATGCGGAGGGGCAAGCCAGAGCCGAAAGGCTTCGGCGAGGGTACGCCAGTAGAGGCTGAGGGAGGGGCAATGGGCGGGGGAGACAGAGGGGAGAGACAGACGGGGGACAGAAAGCAGGCAGGGAGGGGCAGGGAGAGGGGGCAGAAGGCAGGCGGGAGGGACAGGTAGAGGGTGGCAGGGAGACAATCGAGTATAAAGAGCCCCTTCCGCCCCCCTCTGTTGATGCTCGACTATCTCCAGACACACCCACAGCGCCATCCTTCATCATCGTCTCAGCTCAACCACCAACAGCGTCCGAACTCCGCACTCCGCACTCTACACGCTTCTTCTCTCTCCTCTCTTCTCTCCTCCGTACTCCGCACTTGGCACTCCGCACTCTTCTTCTCTCTTCTCTCCTCCGCAATCATGAAGGCCAACGTTATCGCCATGCTCGCCCTCGCCGGCCTCGCCGTCGCCGCGCCCAAGGCCGACCAGGGCCAGGGCCGTGTCATCTCGTCCCGCGACCTCGGCGAGATCGGGGTGCTGATCAACTACAAGCGCGACACCTCGGCAATCGAGGAGCGTGACCTCCTCAGCCGGCGCTGCGGCAGCAACCAGGTGACGTGAGTGTATCCCCCCTCCGTCTCGGTTGGCTATCACGGCCGGGGTCTGATCTTGACTGACGGCGTAATCACAACGCTAAGCTGCTCCGGCTCCAACACGTCGGACAAGGGCACATGCCAGAACCTCATCGACCAGATCCGTGGCAGCGACTCGCAGATCTCGGGCGGCAGTATCTGCCTCGAATCGACGCAGACGTGCTGCATCTCCTGGGACGGCACCAGCGGGCCATTCCCCCGCGGTGATCTATACAACGCCGCTCAAGCAACCTTGGACCAGTGCAGCAACGGCAACTCGGTCTCGGGCTATGCCACCGACGTGAGCCTGAACGGCGCGTGCGTGCAGCAGTGCCTCAGCGACCGTGTCAACGGCTGCTGAGCACGTGCGCGGCCGCATGACGCGCCGATGCCGGGGACGAGCAATGGGGCCCTGGCTGCTGGGTTGTCCGGTTTCCCTTTTCCCTTTCTCCCCCGTAACGGGACGCCGTGATGGAGGGGAGGGGAGGAGGTAAGAAGGGACGAGGAAGATAGCGTTCGGGGGTGGATACTCGGGCCCTGCACCTGGTGGTGGCAGCGGTAGAGGGCCATGTCCCCGGGACATGGCTTGACGCTCTTTGATAGGAATAGAATCTAGCAGTGCTCTGGCCGGCCAGATCCGATTCTTCTGCTGCTGATGCTTCTGCTTGGTGCTTCTGCTCGACTGCGGATTCCCTGCCACCCATAATTGGCATACCATGGGACCTTGATCCTCCTGATCCCGATCTCTCGCTATCGCGATTCACCCGACTCAAGGAATAGCGGCAGACTCGTACGCGCAGAGTGATGTACTGGTCGTTTAGCAAAAAAGCCGGGCCCGACTGTCTCATCACCTGTATTGTCCATCCTCCGTTGTGATACATATAATGCTAGGCTTACTATCGGTATAAGTACTGCCGGTCTGAGTTATGTAGATATGAGTACCGGCCAGCGACGTGAACCTAGCAGGGCGGGCGCAGGGGCCACCGGCTAAGAGGGGTTGCAGGACCGAGTGAAGAGAAAAGGCGAAGCCAGGGAGACGGGACAGCCTAATGACGGGTGTCTGTATCTCAGTTATGCTCAGGGAGGGAAACTCTGCTGGTGGGCCCAGCCAGTTTTATCCCCAGGTATCGCTGACTAAGCGAATCTTTTCACCAGGCGAGCATAGAATCTGGATCTGAGAGACCTCGAAATGAAAGTGGCGAGCTGGCAGCAGACGGATCCGGCTTTAAACTCTACATTGACCCTGCTAGAACGAACGATGCCGATCATGTCATCTCGTCTCACACCCTGCCACGCTGGTTTTGCTTTTCCCACCTCCCGCCTGCGCGTCGCGGCCATGGGAAATAAGGACGCAGGCTTCTGGGTTCCATACATTTATCATTCTCCTGGTGATGATACACACAGCAACATGCGCATTTCCAACCCAGAAACAAGCGCAGCCCCATATGATATCTGGCGGTGAGTACCAGAGGTGGCTAAAGGAGGCCGCGAGGCCATAGATTTTCTATCCGCAACCCCGATTGATTCAATCACTACCGTGCCCAACTGATGATTCGATTTCACGCCTTCAACCCAATTTCTCACATTCGAGGCCGACCTTGAGTTCCGCAGTATGGTCGAGGATGCGCTGATCTTGACCCCCCCGTCTTGGAGCTTCCGTCTGCCTCTAATAACGGATACTGCCACCGTCCAGTGGCAAGTCGGGCCCGCCGGCCTCGCCATCATGTCCCAGTGCTGCTGGTTCGCCCGGCCCCCGCCCCTCCGGCCAGTCGCACTCCCCAGCCGCCCCCCTGAGCCTCCTCTGCCGCCGCCACCTCTGTCCCGTCCATCCCCCCCTCCCTCTTCCCGCCCCTCCTCACCTCTTCCCGCTTGTCTCCCAGAGGACGGGAGCTGCTGCCACCGCCTGCAGAGGCAAGCAGGTCCCAGAGGAATGGCTGATTGTTGGTGCTGACCAGATCGGACTGGCCTGGTGGGTGCTGCTGCTGCGCGTCGTCTAGGCGTCTCATGGGTCGGGCCAGGGCGAGGGAGGCACTGCTGCTGCCGCTGCGCGTTCAAGTGTCCCGGAGGTGAACCAAGGGCAGAGGGGGGCAGCCACCGGATAACGCGCCCTGGTCAGCTGGGCCAAAGTCAAGGATACCCGGGTCGAGGTCACTTGACAATCGTGAGGGAGGGGGGCCCGGCCGAGTCCCTGGCAAGGGAATTGGCCTCTATATCGCAGCCGTATTTGAATGTCGGCCAGGACTTGCGGTTCTAAACTGCTCGGGCAAGAGCGAGTTGTCGGAGGGTGAGGGGAGTAGGGTCATGAGGGAGGGATGGAGAGTGGGTAGATCTTGAGGGAACTACTGATCGCTGGGGGGAGCGGGCCGATAACGACGGAACTCCCAATCACTGGGGAGAGCCGGCTGATACCGAAGGAACGGCCGATCGCCAGATAGAACGGGCTAGTGCCGAGAGAACTCCTTATCGCTAGGAGAGCAGGCAGAGACCGAAGTAACGGTTGATGGCTAGATAGAGCGGACGGGTACCAAGCGAACCGCTGATCGCTAGGGGCGGTCAGATTCTGACTGAACGGCTGACCACTGCCCACAGCGGGCCGATACCGAGAGAACTGCTGATCGCAGGGCAGAGTGGGCCGACACCGACGGCACGGCGTATCGACACCACCTGCAGGGAGGCAGCTCAGGCCCGACGGGCCGATACCGCTGCCTCCGGCCCCGAGGGAGACATCAGTCCTGGAGAAAGGCTGTGGCTGCCACTCAACACCCGCAGTGGTAGCTTAGTCCCAGAAAAGGGACGCTGTTTCCACTGTTCTCGGGTTCACCATCATTCGCAGATGACACCATATGACACGGCTCGGCTTCCCAGCCGTGACCTGATGGAGGCTCATGATGAAACACGGCCCTACCATACCCTCGTGAAGTGGGCATGGCCTTCGAACCTCTGAGGGCCGAAGAAAGCTCTACAGCGCGGCATCGCTTTGCACAAGTGCAGCCGGAAGCACTGACCCGCGCCACATGGTACTCGGGAGGTTTCCAGCCACTCAAGGGAGCGAGGAGCACCATGAACCATGCCAAACTACTTGGGCCGCTATAGATGGCAGGAGGCAAAGTCGGCTGGGCCGATACGGCAGTGGTCTCGACGACACACCGGTCGGCAAACACGCGTACCAACAGAGCCCGGCGATAGGCGCGTAGACGTAATGTCTGCGCCAAGGGTCGACGAACTTGATTCGAAAATCAGCCCTTCTTGGCCTTTTCCGTTGATATCGTTCTTGAAGAGGGCGCACTGGCACCGACGAGCGTGCCAGTGCATCGACGTTCCAAACCGGCCCCAGTCGTCAAAAGCCTTGTGGCACATGGCCACCAGATAGTCGAGGCGCGGGGCCTGGGGCGGCATACCGCTTCTCTTGATCCAGTCCCGGACGTCGGCTGACTCTTGCACGACCTTGGAGCTCGGCCTCGACAGGGGCAGTCTTGGCGCCGACGCGTCGCGCTTGTGGGCCGGGGAGGCGAGCTGGCTGTTGGCAACGCCGCGCTCGTGGGACATGCTGGTCTGCTCCTCGGCCCGCGCCTTCAGCTTCGTGGGGTTCATGGCAGCGAGTAAGTGGGATAGGTCGTTGAGGCTCGATTAGGCCTCTCTCCTCGCCGGCTTGCGATGGGGCTGGGCGAGCGGGCCTATCTTGTGTTTCGAGGATGGCGGTATGATGTAGATATCCTAGTAATAGGAAGGCCAGGGGAAGACCCAAAAAAACAAAACACTGTATATAAGCCCAGGCGGAGGACCCGGAAATAGTGGGCCCGGTTTTTAAGCCGCGGAGCTTAAATCGGCAGGTGGATCAAATGGGGATGACTCGCATACGCATCAAAAAAATAAGCCAAGCGATCAGTGAAATGCTGTGTGAAATCCCACGAGGCTGCCGCCCTGATTCAAGACTTCAGTGTCTCAGGTTCGCGGTCCGCAAGGTCTCGGCTACTTTATCGTCGGTAGCTTCTTGGCGGCGTCGGGGGGCTGGCGCGGCGAGATAAAGATCACCGCATTGCTGCTGCTGCCACCGGGAGACGCGCCCGGCCAAGCACGACGAAGAAGCACGAACGAAATAAGGGGTCGATTATCCGTTCGCGAGGGGCAGCTGGGCTCCGCATCTTCATTCAGCATCTCCCGTCGCCCGTCGCCCGTCGCCTGCTTGGGGTTCGGTGCCATCGCCGCTTCGGCTGCGCAGCGCGCCAGTTTCATCGGCCCCCGGAATCCCCGCACCGGGATTTGCCGCCTTCGGCCATGCGGTGAGCATGTGGGATGTTTGAGGTGACCGGAATTTTAGGGCCACCGCACCGTCGGCGCTGACTTGGCGCCCTTGCTTGTTCCCTACTCTTTTTTTCCATGGTCTAGTTTCGACTGCCAAAACCCTCGATCCCTACCCCGCCGACTCGGCCTGGCGATGACCCAAGTCAATCCCGCCAGCCCTTGTTTGACTCGGCCCGTCTGTCTATATATGCCGTCCCTCTCCCGCTCTGACCGACTGGCTGGCCGGGCCGAGTGCAAGTCCTGGTTCAGTTTTTCCCACCGCCCGCCGCCGCCGCGCCTCCCTCCCGCCCACAGGTCTTGTTGATTCGATATCAGCGTGACACTGCCTCTGCGACATCACGGCCAGCCCCGTTCGCCGCCGTCTCAGCGCCCCCGCGTCCGCCAGCCCCCCGCGCCCACTGCCCCCACCCCTTGGCGACGTCTTGCTACCGCCACCCAGCACCGGCAGCGGCGCCGATCGACGAACCGCGTGCATGAACTCGAAGTGCACCTGCCCACCAGTAATCATCCCTCGTTTCGAGCCCGGCTCGCGCATTTCTGTTTCTTTTCCGCCCCGCTGCTTTGCCTGTTTGGATAAAAGACAGGCCGGAATACAGACAGCCGCCCTGGTTGCCGCCCCCCCCCCCCCCGCCATGGCGTTATCGATAGCCGCCACCCGGTGCGGACGGCCCGGCGTCGTCGCCGGCCCCCTCCTGGCCGTCGCCGTCGCCGTCGTCCATGCCCTTCTATTCTTGGCCGTCCCGGTCGGATGCGTGAGCGATGTCACGACGTCGCCCTCTCCGAACCTGCCGCTCGGCGCATATGAGGCCGCGCTGAATCTCACCCTGAGAGGCCCAACCGGGAGCCCCCTCTTTCCGGTCCATGTCGTGGTCGCACCGCTGACGACAGGGCTGGGCTTGTCACGCCGGGTAAGAACAAGAACGGGAATCCAGATAGTGGGCTGTTGTGGCCGGCGGGAAAGGGAAGAAGAGAAAAAATTGGCAGAGAGGAGAATACCGGAAAGGGTGGCAGTCACTGCAGTCGCTGGGCCGGAGACTGACACGCTCGTGCCCCACTCTCCCAGTCCACCTCAATCGACGGCTTCCTGGTCCCGGCCAACCTGACGAACTATGGCGCCGTCGACAACCAGACGATCTCGTACCTCTGCTGCGACCCGGCCCCGAACGGCACCATCAGCCCGTCTGAGCTGCTCGACAACATCATCACCGCGACCATCACCCCAAGGGCCATCCTCCTGTACAGCCTGCACCAGAACTACTGCAGCCTCGAGGGCGCGTACACCTACGACAACGTTTTCACCATGGTTGACTCGGGAGACGCCAACACCCTGCTCGGCTGGCTCGACGGCGCGGCCGGGTCTCCGGGCCCGTTCCAGGCTCTGCTGACGGGCAACAGCACGTCGGAGGACGGGGTATACGACTCCAGTCAGTTCCCCATCTCCCGGGAGCCCACGACGGTCGCCATGAGCATCCTGTATAGCATCACCGGCCTGGTCACCATCATGTTCCTGTTTATGATCGGGGCGGGCGCGATCAGGGCCCGCCGCCACCCGGAGCGGTACGGCCCGCGGAGGGCCGCGGGCGGGCGTCCGCGCCAGAGCCGGGCGAGGGGCCTCGCCCTGGCCATGCTCGAGACTCTCCCGGTCGTCAAATTCCGTGGCCCCGACGACCCGGCCCAGGACCTGGAGATGAAGACGGAAAACGCGGGCAGGGGCGACGACCCGGCATCGCAGCAGCCGTCTGCGACGACCGATCCCGAACCTGTTATGCGAGGGGCTGACCAGGTGCCCGCACTGCAGCAGGACCAGCAGCAGGAGCAGGAGCAGGAGCAGCAGCAGCAGGAGGAGGAGCAGCAGCAGCAGCAGCAGGAGCAGCAGGGGCACGGGCGAACCGAGGACAGGCCAGCCGTCGCGACGGGCCATCCTCCCGCAGATGAACAATGGCAGGCACACCCTGGGGAGCTCGTTGTCACCCTGGTAGAGGCGGCCGCATCTGCTGAGCAGCAGATGGCCGCAAGACAGGCTGCCGAGAAGGCTGCGAAGGAAGCTGCTGCGAAGGAGGCGACCGCTAAGGCGGCCGCGAAAGAAGCCGCGCGGGCCGCCGCCGCCGCAGAGCAGAGCGGCTGCTCCATCTGCACCGAAGATTTCATCGTCGGAGAGGATGTCCGGGTCCTGCCGTGCTACCACCAGTTCCACCCGGCCTGCATCGACCCCTGGCTGCTCAATGTTTCGGGCACTTGTCCCCTGTGGTAGGCACCTCCGGCCCCCGCTGCTCTAGATTGCCCCCGCTGACACTTGTATTCTGTCCAGTCGGCTGGATCTCAGGCACACCCCCCTACACGACCATAGCCGGCCGCCGCCGCAGCGGCAGCAGCGGAACGGTGCGGCGTCGGCCGGCCCCAGCCGCCGCCGACGTCTATCCCAGTTCTTCGGGCCCGGCAACCAGGGCAGCGCGCAGGTGTTGCCCGAGGAGAGCATGTTGGCGCTGAGGCAGCTGTCCGCGACGGAGGAGGCTGCCGGGGCAGCGTCGGCTGCCGACGGCGCCGTCCCGCAGCCACCCTCGGACGAGGCGGCCGGAGAGCAGCAGCACAGCCGGAGCAGGCTAACGCGCCGACTGCGAGAGGCGTTCCGGGTCAGGACGCACACACATTCGGCCGCGGGGCTGGGAGAGCAGTCCGGTTAGTGGATCGGACCGGTGAGCGAGCTGGCGACGGCAGTGCTGCCCAGTCTGTCGTGGGTCTGCCACGGCACAGCCAGAAGCGAGAGGCATCGTGGCGTGATCATATATATACTAGCAACGAGCAACGGCGGAGGTCATACTACGATCGCCTATCACCTATTCCCATTTCCCTGCGGCATTCGGCCGCACGCCAATTATTAGAATAATCAACAGCAAAATCCAGCCGTGGTTCACGGAACCCTGAATAGCTTTCTACGGCGCTTTGGGGCGCGGTGGGAGGCGTCAGTCCCCCGAGATAGGTATTAATTGGCCTGTCCAACATACTAGGGAACCCGGGATCCTTAAAAGCCAGCTCGAGGAATTTCCGACGCCATTTCAATGGTCACTGCCGAAGCCATCGTGTCCTCATGCTTGCGGGACCTATCTCCACGAGCATCGCCGAGCTGGCGTTTCTCTGGTCTGTTGGTGACGTCAATAACATTAGCAGCCAGGGATCTCGTTCCGAACATTCCCGCCTGGACGGGCCCACCGGCCCACCCTCCGAGCCGCGACACTTACCGTCGGAAGCGATCCCGGAGGATAGTAGGGAGAACGGTGATCAGTCAGTCCGTGTTACCTACTGTATACATCGCCTATCGGCCCAACTCCAACAAGACTGGCATTACTGCTATTCACCTGAGTATCCATCGCCCACTGGGCCGAACTCTAAAAGGGCTGGCATTCCTGCCTTTCTACTGAGTTGTATCTGGCAAGCTAAGCGGTCTGGTCACCCAATATCAATCCCTGCATGCCCCACCAACCCGGTACGTATGCTGGCCAACGGCCCAATCTGGCTACAGCATTCTCACAATTTAGATCAGTATTTATTCCATGATACTACTGAACTCGCAGTAGACCAAGAGATATAAATAGACAGAAAGACAAAGAGACAGATAGATAGAGAAACGCGAATACTATCGCAAGCATAGCAGACAGGTAGGCAGAAGAGGAGGATAATGTGGTATGGCGCTCAGAGCGCCTTTATCTGCGTGAGATTGTATCTTGTATTGATCTGCTCTCCCCCTATTTCTGGGAGAGATCTGAAAGCTTTTGGGTGCTGGGGCTATCACGGCACAAGATTATCTGGGGATCCTGTGATATGAAATGTTCTGCTTGCTTGGTTTATTCTGTGGTGTGGCCTGCCTGGGGATAAACCCCAGGGCATGCTGACTAATGGCTGGCCTGGGCCCACTATTGC
>JAOYNC020046080.1:0-11644 GCA_025802115.2 Bertia moriformis
AACCTTGCAAAAGAATATAAACACCATGAATTGAATATCAAACAATATCCAAACCAACCCCCCCCATCCCTATCCTACCCAGTGATCATTTATATAGTACAGTAACCCCCCCCCCCCCCCCCCCCCCCCAAAAAAAAAGCAACCCAAGGTCAATCACCCAAAAAATCAGACAAAATGAGACCCAGAAACAAACTCAACTATCACCTCCGCGCACTCGCACTCGCACTCCCATTATCCTTACCATTAGGACTAGCATACTTATACCGATACCCCTGCCTAACCTTCCTCCCATCATCCGCATACACATTCTCCTTAGCCCCATTACCAACTTCCTTCTCCCCCCATGTCCACAAAAGTGCCTTCCCCATCCTCTCCCTCTCCCTCAACAACAACTCAACCCTTCTCTCCCATTCTTTCTCACGCTTCTCCACGGACCGCGCGATCTTCGCATCCATCGCCACGGTTGTTTCGTCCTTTGCTGCTATTATAGATTGTAGGCGTTGGACTTCAGTGGACAAGGTTTCAATGCGGGGGTCTTGGTCTTGGGTGGTGGTTGAGGTGGTGGTGCGGAGAGATTGGAGGTCGGTGCGGAGGCGGGATTCGCGCTTTTCGGCGGCGGAGAGGAGAGATTGGAGGGTTTTTAGTTGGGTTTTATGGGAGGCTTGGAGGGCGGCGATTGTTTGGGAAGTATGGGTGTTGGGGGTTGTGTTGGCGTTTTGGGTGTGTGGGCCTGGGGGTGAGGGGGGTGGGCTTGGTTGCTGGAACGTAATGTCGTCTTGGTGTTGGAGGCGGTCGATTGTTTGGAGGGCGGAGGTGTGGTCGGTTCTTAGTTGGTTGAGCTCACGCTGAACTCTGTCGAAGTTGGACTTGAGGTCGTCGGCACGTTTGGTGAGACGGGTGTTTTCAGTTTCGATTGATTTGAAGAGGGATTGGGTTTCGGTGGCTTGGTCGCGGGATTGCGATAGTTCTGCTTGCAGGGTCTTCTCAGATTGCGATTTTTCGTTTAGTTCGTTCTGCAGCTTTGCGATTTCCTGGCGGAAATACTCTGGCTCGTATTCCCTGGTAGAACTTCTAGGACCCGGGAGAAAAGGTTCTGGTTCTTCCTCCTGAGGATCGAGATCCTTGATAAGATCTAAGATCTCAGTAAAGGTCTTCTGTCCTCCTGTTCCGGAGGGTAGGTCTGCGGCCATCACCTTGAGAGCGTTCTCCTGGGCTGTCACCTGCGACTGCGCGCGCGTTAGATCGGCTTCGAGGGTACTGTTCCTCTCCTCCAATGGAGCATTTTGGGTCTCAAGAGAGGCGATTCGACTCTCGAGAGTCTGGTAATCTGTGTTTGCGCGATCCACATCGGTCTCCAGCTTCTCGATTTCCAACGCTTGGTCATCGACCTGTGCCCTGAGGCTGTCGATTTCTGCGTTCTTCTCTCGAAGCTGTTGCTCCTTACCTGTGGTCACCTCCCGGAGCTTCGCCATGGTTTCATCGAGAGTTGCATCGCGCTTCTTCAATTGATCTTGGGACAGGCTGAGCTGTTGGCGGAGGTGGGCGATGGTGTCCAGTCTTTCAGCATCCAAGCCAGACGTATTTCGATTCTGCAATTCCTTTTGCATTTCCTCCATTTGCCTCCGGAGAGCACCAATGTCGGTCGAATTCATGGAATTCCGGAAGGACGTCTCCCTGTTCTGGTTCTGCTTCTGCAGCAACTGTACTTGTTCGCGCAAAAGTTCCTCGTCGCTGCCCTGCACCTGGAGTTCACCAAGCAAAGTCGACTTACGCTGCAATTCTGTCTGGAGGTGCCTGATCTGCTCGCCAGCGGAAGCGGCTTCACGGACTCGGTTGTGGTTCTTCTCCAGTTGTTCATCTCTATCCCGCAATGCCTGTTGTAAATCTGCGATTTGTTGGTGCAAATTTTTAGTCCTCTCCTCTTCGAACCTGCTGGAAAGGCTCCGTTGCCGTTGTTTCCGGACGGACGGGGTGACTGCTGGCTCCATTTCATCGTCTTCCTCGATCCCTTCCATATGTGTAGCATCTTTCGCAATTCCACCCTGTATTCTGTGAAGGAGGTGGGAGGGAGTAGACATGTCAACCGGAGGACCGAATTCGCTGTATTCGCCAAGTTCCGCCTCATTTTCTGCAGACTGTAATTTGGAGTTCTGCTCTTGTTCCCGCTCGTGCTCCTTTTCTTCATTTCCATCCTCGTGTCCCTGCTGTTGTACGCGCTGCTCCGGTCCCCTTTCGAGTCTCTCCTCGTCGTCGTCATCCTCCATCAAATACTTTTCCAAATTCGCCGTAAAATCCTCCGGCCCACCAACCTCCGACACCTTATCCTCCTCGGCAGTATTCTTCATATCCGGCAACATATCATCATCATTACCACCCCCTAGCCTCCTAAAATCAATCGAATACTCCGCAAGGCGCGCATCCAAATCAGCCATCGCAGCACGATCCGGCGACGACGCCCTGGACAACACCGGCGAATCGATTTCCCGTTGCCGCGCAACGTCTCTGTCCACCTCCTCGTCATCATCCGAGTCCTCCTCGTCATGCTGTGCCAAGCGATCGAGTGTCGGGCTTTGCGGGACGGGCGAGCCCAGGGGGGAGTGGGACGGTGATTCGGGCGCTTCGCGGGCGGGTGTTGGCGGCGAGGAGGGCATGTTGAAGGGTGTGATGAAGGTGTATGCGCCGATTGTGTCGTGCGACGTGGGAAAAGGTGAGGAGTAGCCGGTGTTTGCCATGGTTTAGAGTGGATTTTGTTGCGCGAGTGGTTGAGGTAAGGGGAAAACAAAATGGCTTACGCCACGAGGGGCATAGTTCGGTGGTCTGGTTCGTTGTTGTGAATGTCAGATGGTCTGTGATATGCGATACAATCAGATAGAAATGATAGATCTTATTTGCGCAAGCGATGGAACTCAAGCTGATGTTTTGGATGTGGTCGTTGGGTCGAGAACGCGCAGTGTTAGTGTCTTGGGTGCCTTGATGGTGAGGCATGAAGAGATAAGGCAAATTACCTACACCGCCTACTGCGAATGGACTAGATGGCCTTCCCAAAGGGGTACTTTGTTTACATCGTCTAGGTTTCTTTATTGCGATGAAACTGACGACTGCTTTTTGATAATGAGACTCTGGATTCGGAAATGGGTGCTTCTGCCGAGTATATTCCTGTATCTATCTTCCTACAGATGGTCTCTTACAGTCGGTAGCCCGCATATCCACCAGTCTCTTCGCAGTCCATCTTCCATAACATTCATTTAGTTGAGTGGAGTGCTCACCAAAAAATCAAGCTCAAGACACTTGGGAGGTCAAAAAGTCCGTGTGACAGGATGTTATGACCAGTTGCTCTTACCAATGGAATATCATTCTCTATGTAATGTTAGGCTAAATACAAACAACATTAAATACATTCAACTAACTACGCAGAAGCAGACCGTTCAAATCCCGGGGGTGCTGTGGCTGGATCAACAGGTTCTTCTTCCGGAACATGATATTGTTGCTTGGCTGCCTTTCTGTATGCATGTCCTCCGCGAGAAGCTATTTCATGCTGCAGAGGGTCAGCACCCGCGTAATCTAGTCAGCTGGGCAGTATACCTGTTTCTCTGGGTCCATATTGTGGAATCCGCCAACGCCGCGCGCTTTTCCACCCTTCTTACCACCTTTGCGGCCGGCTTCAGATAATTGTTCTCTGGGGCGATTGGAAAAGTTGCCGGGATTTGGATGGTGGGATGCGGTCGCAAATCGGCACGCAGTCCAGGCAGTGGAGGGGCTCGGATAACTGCGGAATAAGGGGGTTGGACGAAGGATAAATCGTTGCATTATGTTATGCTTATTTGACTGTTCGGAATGGGACTTTCATTACACATTTGGATTGGATTTGCTATGGAGGGCATGGTGCATGCAGTGCTGTATAAATAGGCTGAACTTCTCGCAATTTGCCTTTAGCATGGCACTATGGTTATATCAAGCGCCACGCGAGAAGCAGGACATGACTGCTTCTAGAAATATGACGGAAGCTTGAATTTACCAGGTGACTGGGCTATTGGTCAGGAATATTGTCCGTCGCGAAAGAACAATGTCATGTCAATGTGGTGGAGTGTACCATATTTTCACCATCTCTCCTCTTCTTTTCTCCCCATCCGAAGTGTCGCTTACCATGGATCACATTCGTCATATCAAGGATTTACAGTAGGTGTCTACAATCTGCCCATCTCTCGGACTGATCTTGGACGAGATTGGCCTTCTAAACTGACATCATCTTCGCCTCCTTCGCCTCGAAGGCAAATATAGCAGCACGAAGGCGTCAAAGAATAGCAGATAGCCAGTCCAATCGACATCAACTGATGGTGACCCTCGGTCTATCATTCAAATGATAAGCGTAATGAAAACCACATGTTTGACCATAATGACATCATGTGCCTCGATAGCCCAGTAATCTATATCCTCAATGGTAGTGTACATCTCTAACATGATTCCCTTGGCGAATGATTTTAGATGCATCGAAGACAACCACTGAAAGCATATCGGGGTGACAAAGCCATGAGTCCACTTCAAGCTTCCAATTTCTATAATCAGCATGCAAAGTCCAACAGCCACGCTCAAATTCCATATGTGTAAGCATGCCGCCTGCGTAAATCAGATAATTCCAAAACACAAGCACTGATGGTTGTAAGACAACCGCAGAATCCGTCCATGATACCTTCCAGAACCTGTCAACCAATGAAGCTGCCACCCAGGGCAGACGAACTTATCAACGCGCGCTGCAGAGAATAAGCCATACATAAAATCATAACCCTGCTGACGTTCGCTGTGAAGGTCCCCAAGGGGAAAGAAGCGAGCCGGCCGTTGATTTGTAATGACAGGGGAAAACGTGCCAAACAACTAACAGGCGCAAAAACCAAAGAAAATAGCATTAGGCCTCGCCATAATTCGGGACCCCATAGTGCGATATTTTGTTCTTCCTGTGGCAATAGAATCACAAGGCAGATAAATGCGATCTAAGAGAAACCAGCTAGAGGAACCATTAACAGGTCAACAACTTTTTGCAGCCACCATTTCGGTAGAAGGGGGGTCCATGGTGTGAGAAAAAGGGCGATATGAGCTCCTAGCATAAGACCTGCAAGGGACAGGCTAATTTTAGTTAAAAGGACTGCAAGACTAGCCATGGAACTAAACCCGCCATTGGGTGCTGATGTTCCTGCTGGACCAGTAGCGAACAATGGAGCATGCGAGTAAGGTCCAAACGGCACGGGGAGACCATTTGAGAGCGCCAGGAATACATCACGGATAAATGTTGAGGAAGTCAGACTGCCGCAGAAACCAGTAGTCATCCTGATATACAGCGGAGCCGTCTTCTTGTGCGCCACTAGGCGTGTTATGCGCTCTCCATGATCTTCAATTTCATCATCCACCTCCTTGGGACAAAAAAGCTCTTTGTCTTCACTAAGGAAACCCATGATAAGACTACAGCTTATATTGGCCCATAAGACACTTGTGTCGACTGGCGTGTCAGGATAAAAAGTTAGGCTCTCGATGACCATTCGTAGCATGGTGCCCACGAATGAGGACAAAATTAAATATGAGACAATGTAGGTCGTCCGTAAGAATTTGGACCGAGATCTTTCTGCTTTCGATTTCCCATCGTGTTTGGCCACAGCAAGCGGCTGCTCTGGGACCCCCTCTAGCTGTGTATTCGGCGAGTGCTGATTCTCCAGATATTGTCCATGACGAATAGATTTTTCAGATCGATCGAAGATTGGCGGTGGTGCAGCAACCTCATCCAAGTTAGAGCCTGGTTCAGATAAGGAGATTTGCCGTTGCCTTGAAGTCGCACGACTGGGTGAAGGTGTCGATTCAGGGCTTTCGTGATTGACCTGTTCGGAGGTGTGGCGGCCACGATGTAGATGTGTTATGTCAGACATTGAGTCTGCTGAGCAACTCCACAGCAAACACTTCCGAAATGAATTTGAGCAATCAGTATTTTACTTAAAATATGGCATTGGGGAAAAGGCCCAAATATAATGCGAATTGTCCTCGATGCACGAGCCATGCGACGACGGCTAGGGCGGCCCGGTCAGTTACGAAGGGTCAGCATAGTTGCTGAGCAAAGATGGTTCTCGCTTTAGGCTCTTAGACGCTTCCGTGGAAACTCGGAAAGGAAACGAAAGTTGCTATCAGAGAAGACCTATTGACGAACTCTCTATTGTCCTTTAGGTCTCAAAAGTCACGTGAAATTTGCTGTACTGTCGGAACCACGGCTTAGTCAGTGTCGAAAGTAACGTTAAGTTAACTTACGTATCAAGCCAAAAATGGTTGAGGTCTCTGATTTTGCAAATGAAGCTATCTAGGATCCTATATAAGATCGCAGACTACCTAACAGAGTATTCTAAGCGAATGTGCGGTTTTACTAGCAATAAGGGCAAAGGAGAGAATAGACTGCCTCTATATTCCGACATGTACAATTCTGGATGAGATCATAGGCCAACCAGCCCTTTTGTGCGCGGCCGCCGAAACATGTTGCCAGCTTCGCACTTCAGCGCTGGAACACGACACTATGAAAGCATTGCCAGAGTCGAAAGTTAGTGAAGACGAAGTGCCAACGTGCAACTATTGCATGTGATAAATGCCGTCTCCTGAAATCCAAGGTTGGACAGACGCCTGTCTCTACACTACATGTTTTCCACTCTAACGTTTCGCTGGTGCAGTATGACGGGCAGCAGCCAGTTTGCGCCAGGTGCAAAGGATATGGCTACAGATGCACTTGGTCTAAGCGCAAAAGGGGAATCTCCGCTGAGTTTCTAGCTGGTGCGGGAGAATTGTCCGGGGAGACTGCCTCTCCAGTGTCACCCGAGTTTGAGGCAAAAGCAAAAGATCATCTGCCAGCTTACACAAGAGCTATACAATCATACGAAGCACTGATCCAGGAATTTACACCCAAGCTAGATACAACTGCATATTCAACCGCCAAACAGATGCTGGAATACTCTGGGTTTTGCCATTCGCATGGGACAAAGCATTGGTCTCCATGTAGAATCCTCTTCTAGCCACAACCCCAAAACTTCATGGGCATCGAACCGTGCGCACTGGCGACGCACTTGGTATTCAATGTATGTCTTGGATCGACTGCTTGCTCTCCAGCTTGGGCGACCGATGGCTATTCATGAGGCAGATTTTCATGTGGAGCTGCCTTCTGTCGAAGACAGCTTCCCATTTGACCCAGCCATTGATGAAGTATCTCCAATGGGCAGCGCTTGCTCACGTGTCTCTTTGATGCATTATTTTCTGGAAGTCATTCGGTTCTCTCATATTGTCGGCCTGGGCCTGGTCATTCAGGAGTTATATCGCCCTTCCCAGATTGATATATCCCCCGACCAAATGCTTAACGCCGCTTTGATGCTTGATCAACGCTTGGTTGAGTGGAAGATGACCCTCCCACGTCACTTGCGGTTTGACTTGGGACATACATTTGAAAAGTCCATCACTTTCAAACGACAGGTCGGTTGCCTCTCCTCATACATCCTTTGGTTTGAGTGTTTTATGTGGCTGAGACCTCGAAGCGAAATATGCTCCCGGTGAAATTCCACCATCTACGTGCACTGACCCACCGGCCTTTCTTATGTCTTCCTTTATTGCAGATGAACAACCCATCCTTTATTAATCTTCTTCATCAGGATAGGCACCGGATTTCACTGGCAGAATGGAATTGTATCTACGAAGCCTAGCAAACAGCCCACCTACTCCACAATGTTGTCGACGAACGCAACTTAGTCCATGACTTTCCATGGTGGCAGATGATATCTTGTTTGATTTGCGCCAGTTCTATCTTGTTCGTTGCAGAAACGTTTTACCGTCACAACGATCTTCTACATGGTAAAGCATCGGCTCAGGATTTACGAGATGATGCGGAAACTTGTCTCAAAGTTTTCGAGGCCTTGAGTACGATCTCAGCCGCAGCGCAGAAGGCAGCAGAGATACTGGGAGGATTATCACGAATTTGTAGACCAGCGGAAGAGGGTAAGTACAACTGGCTAATGCAAGATTTACTCATTGCATATCTTTACCTACCATCTGCACAGCGATGTCAAGAAACGTCGTTTCTCCCTCGCAGTCCACCCTTTTGCTCACTACGAACTCATAGGACAGTTTCCAAGCTGCCGCCAACACCTTGGGATCAACCTACTTTGCCTCACCACCACGTGTATCTTCCGACATTCCATTTCCTTGCCAATGGCCCAGTGAAACATCAATTGCTATGGAATGGTTTCTGCGATTTCTCGATTTCTCGAGCATCCCACCAGCCGATCTCCCTTGCATGGAAGATGGGCAAACTGAACAATAGCACCATATTAATATATGATCGATTCAGGCAGAGAAACACAAAGAACCGCAGGTGTATCATCATTGTCTTTATACCCATAATAACTGAGTACTTTAAAGTACCCTTGGGTATGAATATGCATACCTCCTGATTACTCCTCGAGATCGCCAAAAAGGAGAATTTGCGCCTAAGTCCACCGGCAGAAGAAAAAAAAAAAAAACAAACAAAGCTAAAATTCTTTTATAATCAGAAGACCACGTCCGACATTCCAGCACCAAGCTATTGGTGCCTCGGGCGGGTGAGCCGGCAAGCACGGAATGACATCAGTAATAAAGTTGTGAACTGAAAACTTTTTGTCAGGCGAGGCTGGATTTAATGGCTGCTACAATGTGGCTAGAGAGCCTGGTAGGGAGAGTACATTCTAAGAGTTATTTAATAGGAGCTGTACTATGGGATCAAGACAAGACGACATGTTAGTATGTTATCAAGGTGCCAGTGCTGATTCCCGATTATACCGGGAAGAACGGAAACATCGAAACCAAACCCGGTACTATCCACCCATCAATGTCTTTCTCATTCAATATCTGAACATATTCCCAAGTAATCAAAGAAAAATGAAACTCTCAGACAAACCAATATCCATATTCCACTGCCTCTCCCTCAAAAAATGGAATGCAAACGCCGAGCCAGAGGACCAAAGCTGAAGTCAGAATCAGGACGAAAATCAACCCCTTGGTCAAAAAGAACAAGATCAAGGTGAAGGGGAAAGGCACGAACACTATAACGATACATATAGCACCCCTAAGTGAGGTTGCAGCTCCTGAGCCGGTAGTGCCAGGACCGTCCCATCGGCCGTCGCTGGAAGGACAGCTTTCGGAGTCGCAGAGGCTCTTGGGTCGTTGAGGATTGATATATACTGAACTCTCTAGAATTAAATGTTTGCAACAACCCAGCACATTGGCGATATATGCAATTGGCCACATGTGTATGGCTTCATCTTCCTAATCGGGAAGATGATTTGGAATTGAAAAATAATAATGTTCTATGCAGTTCTGAGAGTTGTGTGTTTCCCTAGACTACTCAAAAATAAGGGCACCATAGGTCGAATTTTCATAGATTGAAAAAAGTCTGCACACTGAAATGCCCATAAAGCCTCTAATGTTATCCTTCGACTGCAATACAATGACCATAATAAAAAGTCACGGTTCATTTTCACCCTAAATTTTGTGCGCCGCCCCAAACTGAGTACCAGCGTACAGGCTGGTCTCGCCTTTAGCCTTGAGATCTGCCTCAATATCCATAAGCCGGTTGTACTTAGCCACCCTTTCCCCACGACAAGGTGCGCCAGACTTCAGGTGACCAGCTCGAAGACCCACCACGAGGTCTGCAATAAAGTCATCAGGAGTTTCACCAGACCGATGTGACACAAAAACGCCCCAGTTGAAACTGTAAGCCAAATTTGCACTATATGACGGTTAGCGGAATAGACGGCATAAACAAGTAGACAATAGCAGGAGCTTACGCTGCAATTGCTTCTGTGATGGTTCCAACTTAGTTGATCTTGAGCAACATAGGATCGCATGCATTTTTGTCGTTTGCCTCCTGTGCATATTCTGTGTTTGTAACCAGCAAATCATCCCCAACCAATTCAACATCACATTCTTTGTTGAGCTCAGTCCAACTGTCCCAGTCATTCTCTGCAAATGGATCTTCAAGTAATACAATAGGATACTTCTCCAGCAATGATTGATACAACTGCCTGAGCTGCTTTGCGGTCCGGTCACCTGAAGTGCAGCCCTTGAATCCGAGGTCATACTTCCCGTCCCGGAAAAACTCACTTGAGGCAGGATCGATAGCAAACTTAACCTTGTCACTATATCCGCAGTCTGCAACAGCTTGGGCAAGAAGCTCAAGAGCTTCGTGGGGCTGCGAAATTGGTGAAGTCCTCCCTCATCACCGACGCCGGCCGCTTATCTCTTGCATCAGCTAAGGCCCTGTTACTGAAGATGTTATTTGAAGCTTAGGCACCTAACTGCGGGACCGAATTGCTTGACAATGACTTTCTTAAGCTGCTGGTATACTTCGCTACCCATACGTACAGCTTCGGTGATAGAAGTGACACCGACGGGAGCAATTATGGTCTCCTGGAATGCCATCTTGTTGCCCAAATGCACTCCCCCGTTGAGGGTATTGAAGAATGAAACGGGCACCACGTAAGGCTTCTTTGTTCCTGATTCCTGGCGAAGGAACTCGTATAAAGGTATATCCTAGAGAGCCAGTCCCAACAATGAATCTACCAGAGCTTTATTTATCTTGACTTACCAAACATACTACCCCTGCTCTGGCGCATGCCATACTGACCCCCAGAATAGCATTGGCTCCCAGTTTACTTTTATTTTTGGTACCGTCCAAGTCCTCTAGCAGCGCATCAATCCTTTTCTGGTCCGTATCTACCCTGAGTCCACTCTTGATCAAAGCAGGTGCAATAACCTCCTCTACTTTTGTACTGCTGTCTCGACACCCTTCCCGCCATAAACAGACTTGTTGTCCCTTAACTCGGTAGCTTCATTCACGCCTGTGGAGGCGCCAGAAGGAACAAGAGCGCGAAAAGTGCCTGATTATTGTTAATGAAACTTTCTCATCGGAATCACCAACTTGGTGTCGACTTGCCTCTATCTATAGTCAGGTCAACTTGAACAGTCGGATTCCCTCTTGAATCTAATCGCTGAGCTGCTTGGATGGACCGAATCATTTTAGAGTTGTAGTTGCTAGGCCTGTTAGTGTGCGTGTGGTAATATTTCAGTTACGGCCGGGAATATACCCATTGAAAACCAATCTATAAGATTACTGGTGATGATGTCAAAATATTATTGTCCCGCCTTTCCCGTCTTTGCCGTGACGCTTGATATCGCAACGACCCTAATTTATGGTAGTTGTTTAGGGATGCTCTTGCGCCACCAAGTTATCCCGTATATATCATCTCAGCCAGTCATGGCTCTCTGAATATCACCATAGCACAGGGTATTTTACTTAGCTCCTTTATAATGCTCCCCGAATAACCCAGGTTCTGACTCCTGAGAGCCAAGATAACACCCAGCAGAATGCTAAAGTATATATACCCGAGCAATAGACCGAACTTATGAAGGAAGATACCGTAGCCATACGCTTTAGATGGCTAGGCACTCATCCTATCATTGCGGGTCTATGGTCAAACTCGTGCAGTCCGGATTATCGACTTCCCGATTCCGAGCTATCTTCAGGTTCTGAAACGGGGAAGCTTCGGGGCAGCGGTGCCGATTGTCCGGATAGCCCTACGAGGTCTATACGGTAGCCGAGAGG
>JAOYNC020046183.1:0-11611 GCA_025802115.2 Bertia moriformis
GAGGGGGGGGGGGCCGGGGCCGGGGGGGGCGCAGCAGCAGCCGAAGAGGCCGGGGTGATCGACACCGACACCGACACCGATGACGAGGCCGCCGGGCTGCCCGTGAGCCTGCGCCGGATCGGGACCCGGCTTAGGGAGGAGAATGCGGAGGTGGAGCGGCGGCGGCGAGCCCGGGCCGCCAGCATGACAGGGGAGCGATCGCGGGGGTGGTGGGCGGCGGGGGGGAGGGCGGGGGGGGTAGCGGCAGAAGGGTCGCGGGTGGGCGTGCGGAGGGCGACGGGGGTAGATATGACGAGGACGACAACAGCGGGGTAGCGCGGGCACGCGCGGGCGGGCGGGCGGGCAGGGTTGCGGTACGGACGACGGGGGGGGGTTGGTAGATATTGATTGGGGTAGAGGTTGATTTGACGGGTAGAGGTTGCGAGAACAATTAGGGAGGTGCGACGTAAAGCTCCTCCCGGTGCGTACCCATGGTGGTTTACAGGGGCCGCCCTCGGGAAGACAGCGACGGGGTCGCAGATGATGATGCGGCTGCCACGCTGCCACGCTGGAGGGGGGGCATATTAGCCGCCAATCAGTACAAGTCGTCTGCAGAAACGTCCCTATCTCGGCGGGCTAGGTCTTGCAAGTCATCTGCAGAAGAATCTATCTCGATGGGGCCCAGCTAGGCCTTCCATCTGCAGAGCCATCTCTTGCTCGCTGGGAATTCAGATTTCGGGATGGATCGCGCTGTCGTCGGGCGGGGGCGGCGGGACGGTCAGCGCGGTCATCTGTTCAAGTCTCCCCCACATTAGCGATCTATGTACCATCGCGCGCATCGAACGAACGCACCGCGCCTCTGATTAGTAACCGATCCCCCCATCTACCGATCTGGATACCCCATTGACGCGAGCAGGTAGCAGGCTCTGGCTGGCAACAGTCAGAAGTTGAGAACAGTCAAAAGATGGCCAAGCAGGCCCGGCCAGGAAGTTGATTCCGCCTTCCCCCGGCTTCCCCTTGCTCGCGTGCAGAGGCCGGTCGTGGGACTTTTTGCCGAGTTGGCCAAGGACCAAGCTGATAACTGGCCATCCTCCTTCTGACTCGCCATGACAGGACCAGTGGTGTGCAAGAGCCGCCCCCCCGATCGCATGGGTTTTTGCTTGTTGCGAGCAAGCCACTCGTTCAGAATGAGCAAGACATTCTTTGCCCTCTTCTACCTCGTCTCTGATAAACAGGAGCGAGGAGGGAAGGGTGGGGAGGAGGAGCCGAAGGCCCGGACAACACTGGTGGGCCGATGCTACCGAGGCCGCATTATTGGCCCTTTCACCCCTTTACGCCTTCCTCAGTCACTAAAAGGCGGCGGAGGAGCGTGGGTCCCGGCCAACACCGAGAGCTCGATACCGTCGCGGTCGGATTATTGTCCCGGGGAGGTTTTCGCTCGAGATTCGATGACGTATACTACATACGTACTCCAAAAGATCTAAAGAAGCGACCTTATCACCGCCATCTCCGACGCAACCGTAGCCACAGACTTGCTCTCTGGGAAGGTTGGGATCTCGCGCAGCTGCAGGTCGGCAACGTTGCGCTCAAGTCCGTTTGGACTTTTCTCGAGAAACACACGCTGCGCAGGCCCAGTAACAGTTAACTCGAAGGAAGAAAAGGGGCCAAATAGCTTAGGTAGTCGGCCGATGTCAAGGGAGATCTTGGGAGGCGTGTCGCCTTTTCTCCTATCCATCGAAGTCAGTCGAGGTGGCGTTGGTTTTTGGTGACCACACCACACCACCACACCGACCCGCATTGGGGCCCTTCTGGCGCGGAAAAGGCCCTGATAGGGGCAAGACGAGAAGGCCGTATACGTACCGCCGACATTATTTTATTTCTTTTATTCTTCTGCTTCATCCGCCACTGCCATATCCTGGTGACCCAGCTGTCCCTCTTTAATAAGCTGGCCCGGTGGCAGAGAAACCATCAAATCCTGCCCTCAACTTTCGCCACCCCTTGGCCCCTTTTTCTTTTGCTACACTCAGCCTCAATCGGCCACGGCCCATATTTCGCTTTCTTATGGCTGCCGCAATTTCCCTGCATCCTCCTGTCTGGCCCGGACGCAGGGCCCGGGGGCGCCTGGCCGGCCGACAGGGGAGGGGGCAGGGCCGAGCCGACTGGCTCAGACCATCCCCCGGCTAATTAAGGGGGCATAGGCCGTGTGTCAGACCGCGGCCGCTCCGCGCCCACGTGACGGTTGCCGATGGCGCGCCCCGTCCCAACTTGGGCGTGTAGGCGTGTAAGAGGAAAGAAAGGGGGTGGATGGCGACGGGCATCGACGACAACACTGGCACCACAACAAGCACTTACATAGCCCCTACATTCCTTCCCTGGGCCGAATCTCTCCCAAGCCACCTTCCACCTTTCGGTTTCCACCCTCACACCGACCTCGATTCTCTCGTTATTCTTTGCGGCATCGCTGCCGCCCTCGGTCTCTCTTCCCCCTTTCTTTCCAGCCCGTCCATCCCTTTCCCTTATTTACTCTGCCGACTTGGCCACACCATTCCACGCCCACACCCACTCACTCACTCACCTTCCTTCGACTTGACGCTCCATCACCCTACGGACTGATATCTGTCTCGTTCTCTCATCATGCGCGTATCGGCGTCGTCCGGCCTCGCGGTCGCCGCGGCCACGCTCGTCTCCCGCGCCTCGGCCGAGAACTACCTCGGCTTCAACTCCGGCGCCACCCTCCCCGACAACTCGGCCAAGTTCAAGGCCGACTGGGTCCAGGAGTTCACCACGGCCCAGAACCTCGAGGGCGCACCCGGCACCTTCAACGCGGTCCGGCTCTACACCAACATCCAGGCCTACTCCACCGCGACCCCGATCGAGGCTTTCCAGGCCGCCATCGAGACCAAGACCAAGATCCTGCTCGGCATCTGGGCCTCGGGCACCGACTCGATCAGCAATGAGCTGACGGCACTCAAGGCGGCCCTTGACGCGGACGGCAATGCCTTGGCCGACCTCGTCATCGGCGTCTCCATCGGCAGCGAGGACTTGTACCGTAACTCGGTCACGGGGGTGACCAACAAGGCCGGCGTCGGCGCCGACCCGTCCGTCATCGTCCGCTTCATCAGCGACTACAAGAAGGCGTTTGCGGGCACGGCGCTGGCCAACACGCCCATCGGACACGTCGACACGTGGGACGCGTGGGTCAACGGCACCAACAAGCCGGTGCTCGACGCCGTCGACTGGCTGGGCGTGGACGAGTACCCGTACTACGAGACCGGCAAGAACAACACGATCAAGAACTCGGGCCAGCTGTTCGACTCTGCCTACCAGGCCACCATCGGCGCGGCCAACGGCAAGCCGGTCTGGGTCACCGAGACGGGCTGGCCGACCACCGGGCCGGACTGGGACCTGGCCGTGCCCTCGGTCGAGAACGCCAAGTACTACTGGAACGAGATCGGGTGCCGCGACCTGTTTGGCAAGACGCCGACGTTCTGGTACAACCTCCGGGATTCGAACCCGGACAACAAGATGAAGTTTGCCATCACGTCGAACCTGTCGACCAAGCCCCTGTTTGACCTCAGCTGCCCGACCACGTTCGAGACGCCCACCTCGTCGTCGTCCTCGGGCGCGGCGTCGCCCAGCAGCGGCAGCAGCGGCAGCAGCGGCAACTCGCCTTCTTCGTCGTCGTCGTCGTCGTCCTCCCAGACCAGGGGCTCGGTGCCGGGCTCGTCCAGCAGTGTCAGCCCCAGCTCGGGCGGCAGCGGCTCGTCCTCGGGCGGCAATGGCTCGCCCTCGGGCGGGAGTGGCTCGTCCTCGGGCGGCAATGGCAATGGCGCGCCCTCGGGCGCTGCGCCTGCCTCGGCGGCGCGGCTCTCGTCTCTGGCCATTGCTGGGGTGGCCATTGTCGCCGGCGCGGCCCACCTCTGCCTGTAAGCGGAGGTGAAACATGGTCGCAAGTGCGAATAGTTGTGGGATAGATCGATGCCTTTTCCGAGGCGGGCGTTGGCAGGGAACGAGGACAAGGCAGGAAATGAAGTCTGGTAAGGCTCTTTGGTCCGCCGGGACAGCCAAGGATTAATAATACAAAACCTGCATGTCCAGAGCTTGTCTGTCGCAGTGGCAGGCCGAAGTGGGGTCACCGTGCTCAGTAATGAGATGAATTGCCGAGATCAGAGAGGGGGTCGGTCAGCGGCTGCTAATGTGATCCGGCCACGGTGGGGGGTTGTGCCGTAGGGTACCTGCTGCCAACTACTAATTCTGCTGCTGCTGCTGCTGCTCCGCGGCAGACCTGGACCGTGAGGAGTCGGTCAGTCATCCCCCCCTACTCTTGCCCAGCATATGACGCAGCAGCGACACTGGGCCGCCCTCTTTATTTCTTGACTGGCAGCCAAGGGCAAGGCCTCGCAGCCGTTGTGGTCGAGTTGAGTGTCCGAGAGATTGGGAGGAGCGGCTGGCTTGCTGTCTATCTGATTGACAATACGGGGGCAGTTACCACCTGGAGCGATTGTGTGACGCGCCTGGCAGTGGTCTGATCGGTCGCCTGACCAGCTCAATAGGGAGCGAGATGGGCGATCGTGCTGTCATCACAGAAGCAGATCAGGGTTTCCCACGTCAATGAGGTCATCAACGCGGGCTCAGCAGATGACGTATCAGAAGCTCCTATCGAGCATAAATAGGATGGGATCTCTCCCAGAAATAGAGGGAGAGCAGATCAATACAAGATACAATCTCACGCTGATAAAGGCGCTCTGAGCGCCATAGATTGATGATAGTTTGAATTGAGGCATCGGCTGCCCCTGTATCCTGCCTGTTTGGCTTCAGTGCCCCGTCTGGGGTCGGATTATCTTGGCTTTTCGGTGGCTCGTCTTTGCAATCTGTGTCTTGGCTGTTTGCCGTCTCTGCCCCATATGGGGCTATATCTTGGTATATTTCTTTTTTTAGTCTGCGCAGGCTGGACGCCGTCTTTTCACAGTCCAGAGTGCATGCCTGTATCCTGGCGGTACCCACAGAGGGAGGCATGGTGCGCCGCTCCAGCAGTGGCGGCGGAGATGGCGAGACCCAAACTGAGTGGCGCACATGTCTGATATTCTTTGCTCTCACATCGTCCTCCTTTATGATGTGGCAGACTGATTCAGACAACTGTGCGCTTGTTGTCTGATGAGCTTGGGCTTCGGCCGGGCTTGTTGTGTCTGTGATGACTGGGATTGGCCATGGTCATTCCATTAATAGATGGAATGTTCTGTGCCTCTCAGCGACAATCCGAGGCTGAAACTTGCTCAGGCCACCAGCGCGGATTCGAGTTGCTCATGGCACTTGCCTCCATAAAATGCAGAGAATACAGAGTCATTAGTGATATAATCTCGCTGCAGACGGCTTCGTCTATGGTTAAGTTTATAGGAATATACTGCAAATAGCTTCGTTCGTGATATACTCCCTCTGCAGACGGCTTCGTCTATGATGAAGTTGACAGATATCTACTGCAAATAGTCTTGTTCGTGATATAATCCCGCTGCAGACTGCATCGTCTATGATCAAGTTAAGTGATATCTACTACGGATAGTATTTTCTCATCATATAATCCTGCTGAACTGAGCCTCACCAGGGATCCCCCATTTCGCCAGGGGTCCTCTGGCACCCCTCACCGCAAGTCCTAGGGCTTGCCTCACGTGCACCCTCACACTCCGTTTATGGAAATGTCAGGCACGGCCGCTAGCGTGCCTGCTGGCAGGCAGCCAGATCCCGTGATCCCAAATGCACACACCCTACCAGCCCCCCACCATCCACCCATGTAATTTAACCGCCTGCCCACACACCACCCCACAAACCACCCCTCACACCACCCCACACACCGCCCGCCATGGACTCGGCGGCAGCCTCCCCCCTCCCTGGCAGCGACGAGATCGATCTCACCCTGCCAATCGCCGTGCTCCTGGCGACGCTGCTGATCGCCCCCCTCTCCACGCTGCCGCGATGGGGCCGAGCGCTTCTCGCCGCGCCTGGCCTGCTGGCTCTCATTTGGCTTGGGGCCGTCTTGGCCGAGGTGCCTGAGCCGTATCTGGTATGCAGGGGGCAGCTCCAGAGAGAGAGAGACAAAGAGAAAGAGAGCGACAGAGAGAGACAGCGAGAGAGAGAGATGCTGACAGCGACTGCCTACCAGGACGAGGTCTTCCACATTCCCCAGGCGCAGCAGTACTGCGCGGGCCGGTGGTCCGTGTGGGACAACAAGATCACCACCCCCCCCGGACTGTAAGTGCCCATCACCCCCCCCCACCCCACCCGTGTCGGAACATAGGCCAACCAGATCGACCCCCCAGCTATGTCCTCTCTTGGTGCCTCCACCGCGCCCGTGCCCTTGTGGCGGCCGCTGCCGCCACTGCATCCCCCCCGCCCCCCCCCTGCAGCACCTCCTCCCTGCGCAGCCTCAATGCGGGGGCCATCTTTGCCGTCGCCGCCCTCGCAGCCTCGTGTCGGCAGCGGATCGAATCCGGCCTCCTCCGCCTCCCCGGCGGCCGCGGCCTGCGGCCGCGCCCGCTCCTCTCGGCCTACGCCGTCCACACCGCCGCCAACGTCGCGCTCTTCCCGGTCCTCTTCTTTTTCTCAGCCCTATACTATACCGACGTCGTCTCGACCGCCGCCGTGCTGCTTGCTTTCCGCCACCAGCTCGGCCGGCTCGGCCGTCCGCCGGGAAGCAGACCGCCGGCCCGACCGACGAGCGACGATGCCCTGACGGTGCTGTGGGGCCTGGCCGCGTTGTGCATGCGCCAGACCAATGTGTTCTGGGTCGTGTTCTTCATGGGCGGCCTCGAGGCCGTCGACGCCGCGAGGGAGCTGCCCGCGAGGGAGCCGCGCGGCCGGGCCGCCGGCCGCCTCCACGACCCTCCGCTGAGTTCTACTGCTTGGCCGGCTGGTAAGAGAGCTTCCGAACCGGGGGGACGATTCGGCCGCTGACCTGGGGGGGGGGGCGACAGATATGCTGCTGTGCGCCGTCAGCATGGTGGCAGCCGCTGCCTGCCACCCGCTGACCATACTCGGAAGAATCTGGCCGCACATTGCCGTCCTCATGGCCTTTGGCGGGTTTGTGGTCTGTAATGGCGGGGTTGTACTCGGTGAGTGTCAACCTGTCCGGCAGAGTAGATGCACCCGATTGGGTCGGTCTGCCTGTCTGCCTGCCTGCCTGTCTGTCTGTCTGTTTGGGTCTGACTCGTACCCGGTCGGGTGGGGATGAGGGGGGCAGGCGACAAGTCGAACCACATCGCCACGATACACCTCCCGCAGATGCTCTACATCTGGCCATTCTTCGCCTTCTTTTCTGCCCCGCTTCTCCTGTCCGTCATTCTGCCCGTCCTGCGCAGACCGCTCAGGCTGCTCCGGGGCATCCGTATCTCCAGCCTGCTCTTCACGGTTGCGACCTGCGCCCTCGCCAGCTTGATCGTCAGATATAACACCATCATCCACCCGTTCACCCTGGCCGACAACCGCCACTACATGTTCTACGTGTTTCGGTACACGATCCGGAGGCCATGGCCCGTCAGGTACCTCCTGGTGGTCCCGTACAGCGTGTGCCTCTGGCTCTGCTGGGCCGTCATGGCGGCCAGCGGCGATGCCAACAACGGCCACGGCGACAGTGGTGACAGAGCAGCCCCAGCAGTCGAGGTCAACCGACCAGTGGCCAGCGGGGAGGCCAGACACTCCGCCGACAACCCAGACGACGCCCGGTCTTGCACAGCCTCTGCCGTCGCCACGTCGACGGGGCTGCTTCTGCTCCTGTCCACAGCCCTGTCCCTCATTACGGCCCCACTGGTCGAGCCGAGATACTTCATCATTCCCTGGGTCATGTGGCGGCTCCTTATTCCGGCCTGGCAGCCATCTGGCCGGCCTGGTCCAGCCGGGACTCCCTCGCCCTCGCGCTCCGGCAGGGCGCTGGCCGGCATGCGAACGCTCGGCCGGCGCCACGACGTGCGACTCGTCCTCGAGACCGGCTGGTTCCTTCTGATCAACTTGGCCACGGCCCGGGTGTTCCTCCGACGGCCGTATGTGTGGATGGCGGAAGATGGCACGGTCCTGGACGGCGGGAGACTGCAGCGGTTCATGTGGTAGATATTCCCCGGTTGATAAATGGAGTGGAGTTTCTTTTTCTTCTTTCCGACTCAGCCCAGTATGCCGCCCTGTGCCCCGAGAACATGCCCCCCCCGTGCCCCCCCTTGCGCAACCAACCAGAAAAATGGCGGAATCCCGGCACGGCAGCCCCCTTGGGTTGATAGTGCCAGATGCATGATATAAACAGATAAATACATGTCTCTTTTCCTTTCCTTGGCGCGGCCGCCATCCCGAACCGCCGCTCTAATAATCTCACAAACTCAATCTGTCCAAGCTCAGGTCACTGTACCTCGCTGGTCTCAAGCCCAGCTTGTAAAACTTGACCTCGCCCGAGGGCAGTCTCCCGCCAATGTACATGGGCTCGCCCTTCTCGACCAGCCCGCCCATGCTGCCGTCGCTGCCCTGGCTGTCTCTTCGTCTCTGCATGGGTATAGCGATCGAGGCGGTGGCCGACCGCGCGATGCTGGTCGCGGCTGCAGCTGTCGGTTGTGGTGTCGCCGTCGTTGCCGCTGCCGTGGTCGATCCAGCCGAGGTCTCCGTGGCCGAGTCCTGGGCCTGCGCTGAGGCGGAGGCGGAAGCGGCGGCCGCGGCGGCCGCTGCCGCCGCCGATATTGTCATCGCCGACGTGCCAGACGTGGCCGAGGCCGCAGGTCGCAGATGAGAGGATGCGGCGGTGGATGAGGGGGGGTGGGTGGCTCGCAGGGAGGAGAGAAGACCAAAGAAGCTGAAGGTCGGCCGGGGCTCGGGCGATGCCATTGTGGAGGTGCTTTATCGAACCGGGTCGGTTGTGGTTCGCTGCATCGGACTCGCTCGTCGCCCCGGTGGCAGAGTCAATGTCACTTTATCCCTGTCCCCTCCGAGACGCTCGACGGCGCAGTGGTCGGCCGACAGGCGTTTCAGATTCGAGCTGGCCGTCCAAGTGCGGGTAGTAGGGGCCAGCCCTGTTGAGTCTGCCGATGGGAACAAGGGATCGAACAAGGGGCTTGGTCACAGTCAGTCCTCGCGACAATCGACTCGGCCAGGGCTGGGGCAGCACACAGCCGGCTGGGGGCCTGGGGTGCAGGCAGAGGAGGAAGGGCGGCGGCGGCGGAGCGGGGGCCGTCTGGATTTCACTGATTATATGCCAGAGAGAGGAGGTCGACGTCGGGGTTGATTTAGGATGGGTTTTTCTGTGGGGGAGGTTGGCGCGGGTGAGACGATGCCGGGACTGCCGCGGCTGGACCCCCCCACCCTTCCTACGGTGCGATCCATCGCCGCACGATCACGCACCGTGGACCCAATGTCGGGCGATCTCGCCTGCCACCCTCCCGCCACCAGGGTGGCATTCCCTATTTCTCTGCAGCTATCTGCGGGTCGCGTCCCGAGGTCGCGCAGCTACCTGGCCCGGGGGCGGCGGCCAAGACGGCCGGGTCGGGGGCATAGGCCCGCCATGCCGAGGTTGTTCCGCACTCGAGATTGGGTGCCGAGGTAGGAAAGGGGGGGCGACTGGCCGGCCACTCTTCCGCCGGCCGATAGCGGAAGAGTGACGGGGCCGTACATATCCACACACGTGGCTGCGTCCGGACACGACTGGCGCGAAATGGACACACGTGGCCGCGCCCGGCCACGACTGGCGTGAAATGTACACACTGAAATGTACACACGTGGCTGTGGCCACAAGATTGCGCATTGCCGTCGCCCCCGGCCACTCAGGCTGCGGCTGGGCGCACTCATGAGCCACTCACGAGCCGCTGGGCAGTAGTGCAGAGCAGAGTCGATTGATACGCACACGGATATGTGCATCTCAGTCCCGGCCGGCCCGGCCGCTGCCCCAGCGGGCGCCAACCCTTCTTCTCCCTTGCTGGTGGGTGGCTTGGCGGCGGCAACTAGCGCGCGGGAAGAAATGTGGAAGTGCGGGAAGCATGGTTACCCAACCTGCGACGCACTGTGCGGACCCAAGCGGCAGCAAGAAGCAGCGAAATCATCATCCCTCTGGTTGGCCAGTCGTCCCGTAAGCGCCATTCTCAGCGGCGCCATTGGCGGCCCGCCCCCGCAACGTGGAAGCGGGCCTCCGCCATGATCCATACCTCGACGCGGACCCGTGATAGGCCCACGACAAAAGTTTGGCTGTATACACTGAGTAATTCACGCCCTGTTCCTCTTTTCCCGTCTGGGCCTTGCTGGTTGGCCCGGATCCAGCCGTCATGTCGTCATCGCACCGCCCCTCCCTTCCGTCTTCCACTTGCTTCTTTCTGCCTCTTCCTCAGAGCACCCCTCACCGACTCGGTCTACCTTACTGACTCGGCCGGCCGCGGCGCCAGCGGCGGCGGCGCCAGCAGCAACAGCAGCAACAGCCTTCTCCATGCCCGAGCTAGAGTTCACCACCCAACCCAACCCAGCTGCGAAATTCCTCTTCCAATCCAAGACATGTCGGACCGGGCGCTACAGCTCAAGCGAGACGGGAACAAGCTCTATCGCAGCGGCGATCACGTCGGCGCCGAGTCGCTCTACTCAAAGGCGCAAGTTCCCTCCCCTCGGCCCGCTGATCGAGCCTCCCCCCGCTAACGGGCCGGCCCCGCGGCAGCATCATCGCGGACCCGCGCAACCCCGACCTCTACAGCAACCGGGCGATGGTCCGGTCCAAGCTCGGCATGTGGGACTCGGTCCTGACCGACTCCCTGGCCTGTCTCGCGCTTGACGCTCGCAGCATGAAGGCGTGCTACCACCTGACCATGGCCCAGTACGAGCTGCGCGACTTCGACGCCGGCCTGGCCAGCGCCGCGCGCGCACGCGATCTCTGCGTCAATCCGTCGGACCTGACCAGCATCAACGTGCTAGTCGGCAAGCTCCGGCGCGCGCGGTGGGCCGACCGGGAGCGGCGCCGGACCCGGGAGGACGACGCGCTGAGGCGCGAGGTGGTGGAGCTGCTCGAGCGCGGAAAGGCGGCCGCGCTGGCTGGGGATGACGGGAGTGGCTCCAAGGACGGCGCCGGCTCGGATATCAGCGAGGAGGAGCACGCCGCCGTCCGGCGGGAGGTGGCGGACGAGTGGGACTCCAAGACGCGCCGGATCGGCGAGATCTTCGACAAGGCGAGCGCCGAGTCTCAGAGGCGGACTGGCCCGCCCGAGTGGATGATTGACGAGATCTCGTTCGACGTGATGGAGGACCCGGTGGTGGTAAGTCAGGCGGCCCCATTCCCGACAAGAGGGCATGTGGCCGGCGCCGCTGACCGCTCCGCACGCGCACGCAGACCAAGACGGGCAAGTCGTATGAGCGGGCCACCATCACGGAGCACCTCCGCCGGCAGCAGACGGATCCTCTGACGCGAGAGCCGCTGAGGCCCGATGAGCTCCGACCGAATCTGAATTTGAAGCAGGCGTGCAGCGAGTTTTTGGATGCGAATGGCTGGGCCGTCGATTGGTAACCGCCACTGAAGGGGTGCCAGTGGCGGGTCACAAGACAGTATACGTATGGCGCTCAGAGCGCCTTTATCAACGTGAGATTGTATCTTGTATTGATCTGCTCTCCCCCTATTTCTGGGAGAGATCCCATCCTATTT